>SJYV01013255.1:0-11282 GCA_006410875.1 Neotragus pygmaeus | reverse complement strand
CACCCTGACAAGATACTCAATTGCAAAACTATGCTTTAATAAAAATCTGGAAGATGTTTTCTCTGTCATAAAGTCAAGTGTCCCAGACCCATACATTGTATCTTTTGGCTTTTAGCTTTTGTCTCTCGGTGGCTATAATTTAAAGAAAGTAAGGGCTCTGATGACAGAATTATACATTCAACGGACTTTTCTGGTAGCACACAGATAGGAATCTACCTGCCAGTGCAGGTGACATGGGTTCCATCTCTGGTCCGGGAAGATCCCGAATGCTGCAGAGCAAGGAAGCCCGTGTGACACAACCACTGAGCCAGCACTCTAGACCCGGGAACAACTAGCGCGCCCAAGAGCTGCAGCTTCTGCAGCCCGAGTGCCCTGGAGCCCGTGCTCTGAAACAGGAGAAGCCACTGCAGTGAGCAGCAAGCGCCCTGCAACCAGAGTAGCCCCACTCACCACAACTGGAACAAACCCCACACAAAGTGACAAAGACCCAGCACAGGGGACTGTCCAGAGTTTTTAAAGACTTATTTTGGATTCATGTCGATGTATGGCAAAGCCAATAGAGTATTGTAAAGTAAAATAAAGTAAAAAAAAATTAAAAAATTTTTAATTTTTTTAATTAGAAAGTTAAAACATTTTTCATTTTAAAAATGAAAATTTTATTTTAAAACGTAAAAAAATAAATTTTTAAAAAATTAAAAAAAATTTTTTTAATTACAAAAAATCAAGTTAAAAACAAAAGGAATATAAATTCAATACCTGACACTACCATATGTTGGCTGTGTGACCTTGGGAAAGTGACTTAACATCTCTGAGCTCCCTGTAACAAGTGGGTAATATCAGTACCTTACATCACAGGCAGGGCTTCCACCCGGTTCAGTACCAAGCATATCGTTCAGATCCTAGTCCATGTGACTCCCATTGCCCTAGGGCTGGAGTTACTGTCATTTGTACTGTTCTGAAAATTAGATAAGCTAATACATGGTTGGATTTGGCACACAGTCAATGCTAAGTAAGTGCTGCCGCTTCTTCCTGTTACCATTCCTGTTCTTATTACTACTGCCGTAGGCTCTGTGTGAAGATGGAATGCGATAATCCCAGGAAACATTCCCATTAAGTGAGATCCAGGGTCACTGGGGCTTGTAAGTCACGCCAGTTCCACGGTAAATGACAGCCAGCAGGGCAAGACCCTCTCATGCCCCCCACCCCACCCCAAAGGCCATAGGGCAACAATCGGGGTGTGAAAAGGCAAAACCAGTTCAACTATCCACACTAATGGCAGGATTCAGAGGCAAGGACGACCAATGAGACTGGATAATCCCAAAGCCACTTTCCCTTGGCCACCAAGCACACCGCCGGTTCACATTCAAATACACTATGTCGGCCATTCCGGGGATTAATTTCCAACAAAATAATGAATCCACACACGACAGGCTTGATTCCAGCTGGGAAGTGCCCTGGTTCTTTGGTCTGTTTCCTGCTCATCTCCTCTCTGCAACATACCCCACGCTGAGAAGAGCCAGCAGGCTTCCCAGACTGGTGCCGAGAACCAATCTAAACAAGGTTGACCCCTCTCAAATGTTCCCAGAGCATGAAAGAGGCCTGCATTTGAAAGGTTTCTTCTCCATGAAAATTAACCAGGGCTCCCAGATGCGATGCCACCAGTGAGGGACTAAAGGGACACCTTGCTGCAGACCACACAGCTGAACCCCGCTGGCCTCGGCCCTGGCCAAGTGCAGGGTGCGTGGTGTTGCCCATCTTCTGAGACACAAAGATCTCGAGGCGCCCTCATCCCCATCACGAACACGGTAAGTTCAAAAGGAATATAACCTCATTCATGAAGGAGATTACTGACAATCTTATCCTAGGAGCTAGGAAATTAAACACTGCCATGAGGACTATACTGCGTGTATTCACTCAGCAAATAGGTTTGTTTTTGTTTTGCTGTTGTCTAATGACTCAGTCATGTCCATCTCTTTGATACCCCATGGACTACAGCACTCCAGGCTTCCCTGTCATTCACCATCTTGTGGAGTTTGCTCAAACTCATGTCCATTGAATGAGTGACGCCATCCAACCATCTCATCCTCTGTCACCCCCTTCTCCTCCTGCCCTCAATCTTTCCCAGTATTATGGTCTTTTCCAATGAGCTGGCTCTTCGCATCAGGTGGCCAAAGTATTGGAGCTTTGTAAATTAACCTTGTTATTGTTGTTGAAAGGCTAAGCCATGTCTGATTCTTTGCAAATCCCTGGGCTGACGCCTGCCCAGGGTCCTCTTGTCCATGGTACTTCCCAGGTAAAAATACTGGAGTGGGTTGTCATTTCCTTCTCCAGGGGATCTTCCTGACCCAGGGATCAAACCCGGGTATCCTGCACTGCAAGTGGACTTTTCAACCTTTTAAACTACGAGAGAAGTCCCGATAGCCTTGTAATAACAAACAAAGAAACAATGGCAGATGAATGTAATAAGTGAACGTGGTGGTGAGAACAAAAAGCTTGGGCCCAGAGCTCGTCTGCTGGGGGCGGGGGCTGGGGACCATGCTCTCAATCTAGCACTTTCTGGCAAGTCAACAACACTTCTTGCCCACTCATCTGCAATAGCCTCCTTTCATCCTTTCTGCCCCACCTCACCCCTCAAGCCATTTTGTGTTCCATAGAAAGAGGAATTGTAAAATGTGAATCTGACCTGGATTCAATATTCAAATCTCCCCATGGTTTCCTGATGCTCTAAGATGCAAACCATGGGAGTTCCCTGCGATAGTCCAGTGGTTAAGAATCCACCTCGCAATGCAGGGGACGAGGGTTTTATCCCTGATTGGGGAACTCAGATCCCACATGCCACAGGGCAACTAAGCCTGAGAGTCCCAGCTAGAGAGGCCATGGGCTGCAACAGAAGATTCCACATAATACAACAAAGATCCTTCATGCCACAACCAATCTCAAAAGAGCCAAACAAAAGTAAACAAAAGATGCAACCCACGCCCTCACCTTGGCTGCATGCCCCGATGGTCTGGCCTTTGCCTCCCTGCCTTCCCTTTAATCCAGCTGTCCCCTGCCCACCACACTCCAACAACCTGGGTTCTTTCAGCTTCTCTAACACACCAATCTCTTTTCTTTCCTCAGAACCTAGGCATCTTCTGTTTCCTTTCATGAGGATGCTTGACCTACAACTGAGTCCCTCTCATCTGTTTCGTCTCTACTCACATGCTCCCTCATCACAAGGAGATCAAACCAGTCAATCTTAAAGGAAACCAACCCTGGATATTCACTGGAAGGACTGATGTTGAAGCTGAAGCTCCAATACTTTGGGCCACCTGATGCAAATATCTGACTCATTGGAAAAGACACTGAGGCTGGGAAGGTTTGAGGGCAGGAGGAAAAGGGGGTGGCACAGGATGAAATGGTTTGATAGCATCACTGACTCGATGGACATGAAATTGAGCAAATTCTTGGAGGTAGTGAAGGACAGGGGAGCCTGGCATGCTGCAGTTCATGAGGTCACTAAGAGTCAGACATGACCTAATGACTCAACAACAGCAATAAGCAGCCAGCTACCAACAATTAAACCCCAACTGGGCCTCCTTCACTGCACATTCAAAGTGTGAAAGAATCAATTTTTTATTTTTGTCATGGTCATGCACCCATAAATAAGAACAAATAATAAATATTAAGAAGAAGAAGAACAAAGGATAAGAATGAATAAGCAGAAACAAACGTTGGCGACTTCTCTGGGTGTCCAGTGGTTAGGACCCCATGCGTCTAATGTAGGGGACACAGGTTGGATCCCTGGTCAGGGAAGTAAGATCCCACAGATGACACTACAGCCAAAAAAAACAAAGCAAAACACAAAGTAATAAACTAATTTTGAAAAATAAAATGCATAAAAACGAATACATGTTGGCTGAGCCCTCACGATCTGCCAAGTTCTTCTCTAAACTCTTTCCACGTGTCACCTTCTTTCATTTCATCTTCCCAGCTAATGTGTACAGTCATCGCCATGGAGACAGGCACAGAGAGATTAAGCAACTTGCATGCTAGTTGTGTGACGCACATATATGACAAAGGCTAAATCTAAACCCGGGATGCCTGGTCGCGAAACTGGTATTCTTAACTTCCATGCTGAGCCACTTTTCAACCACAAATATCTCTATTTTTTTTTCAATTAAAATAAAATCACGTCCCCAAAGGGCTGTTAAAAAGTGACAAAGATCACAGGGGAATTTTGTTCAGTAGAACTCACCCAATCTCTCCCTTCGGGATCATCTCTCTTCTCTCCTTCCCCAAGTCCCCATAACAATCAACACACTGCCCTATCCTTTTAGAAGACACTCTATCCATAATCTCTCTTAGCAGCTGTAACTACATAAAGCTTATTTATACTCATGTCCTATGGCTAAAAGAGATCTTTAGGCAGCCCACAGCCCTGTCCAAAGAGTATATACATCACCAGGGGACAGGTTGTGAAATAGACTGAGTTGATTTAACGAGAAATGCCCATTATCCAAGAGCAAAGAAAACCCAAGGCCACTATTCTTCTCTCCCACCCTGCCTTCTATTTTCTTCTACCTCCAGCTCCATTCTAATTCTGTGCCTCCAATCTTAAATACATTAAAAACATAACCTATTCTATGTCTTAAAAAAAAAACAAACAACTAAACAGGCTCAACTTAAGGTCAGACTTTTCTGGTACACTGGCTCCTATTATGGAAGGAATAAAAGGAGAGATTGCTTTTAAAAAGAGAGAGACTGCTTTTAATGACAGTTTCCGAACAGTGGCCTTTTGTACTTGAGCGGATTGATGATAAAGCTCACTGTCAAGTGACAGTAACATCAATGTCAGAGAACAGAAGCATGGACGTCCCTCGGTATGGGGTCATCCCAGAGCCATTAGGCAGTGCGTGTTGGCTCTGCCATGTTAGGGGACAGTGACTCCTTAGGATTATGTGGCCGCTGACTTCCTCTGAGCCAAGTCAGTGGAATAAGGCAGAGTTGGGAAAGAAAACTCTCTCTTTCTCTCTCTCTCTCATACACACATACACACACACACTCCCTATCTGTGAAAGTAATTCAACACTTCCCAGTGCTGAACAGCCTTGGTCCCCCACCCCTCAACAATGGACAAAGCATCTGCAGCGTGGACACACCACCCAGGGGCCCTAGAGAAACTGAAGTTTATCTGTAGGCTGTGCTTGACAATGGTTTTTAATTTTGAAAAAGCGATAAAGTCATAAACCACGGGGCTCCCCATCCCAGGGGCTTCCCAGGCCGGCTCTCGAGTGAGAGGTTAGATTACGGCAAGCGCGAACGGAGGACTTACTTCTTGCCCTTTCCTTTGCCCTTGCCCTTCTCCTTCTCTCCTTTGCCCTTGCCCCGCTTCTTCTTCTTGGACTTGAGCATGGAGCGGACCAGGTAGCCCTTCCACAGGGCCTGGATGAGCGTGGCGGCCCGCACCATGCGCACCATCTCCTGCTCGTCCTCTAGCCTCTTCTTGGCCAAGATCTCACGCTCGGCCTGGATCTGGGAGAACTCTTCCACCAGCACGTCGTATCGTTTCTTCAGCTCCTCCAGCTGGAGCAGCTCCTCTTTGTGGATGATGTCCAGCTCCTCGTACTCGTCCTGGGGCGAGAGGCAGGGAGCAGGCGGGCCACCGCCAGGCTCAGAGCTCCGGTTTCCACCCACTTGTGCGCAGGCTCCCCGCCTCCCTGCAGGTGCTGCCGCCCCCAGCCATGGCCGCCAATGCTAAGCTTGTCTGCATCCCAGGCTCGGATGGGAAGGGGAGAGGTGATGGTGGTCCATCCCCAGCTTGCGGTGTGAGGCCGGGCTTAAATAGTTTCAGGAATGAGGAAAACACCCAGCTTGTGAGCTGGGCCGACTGGGCTTCTAATCTCAGCCTGGCCGCATCTTGAGGGCCTTCACCTTGTTCCAAGCCTTCCCTTTTTCCTCATCTGAAACGTGGGGACGATTCCAAACCCAGGAGCGGGGTGGGAACTATTTCCCTGATTAAATGTTCGGCTGGATGCAACGTCCTGGATGGAGGCACCAGGCACACAGCGGGGACGTTTAAAAAATGCCAGCCGCTGCCATCAACGTGGCCCGTGTCACAAAGATACCCAGAGAGGACCTTCCTCGGGTGACGGAACCCCACAGTGGTTCCCTACCTCTAACTAACCACAGCCTCTCCCGCTGTAGTTCACACCTATCTCCCTCCCTCCCTCCTTCCCACCAAGTATCTATTAGAAGCAAAGTACTTCCAGAGGAGGCAGAGCTAAGTGGACTCTGTCTTTGCCATCATTAACCCACCACCCTCACTGGGAACAGAGAAAACATGTGTATAAGAGACAGGGGGGTGGGGTGGCGTGGTGGGGGGGGGCGGTGTAGTGCTGGGAGACCGGTCCGCTCGGCTTTGAACTACATCCAGCCCTGATTCCACGGAGCCGCAGGAGGGCTCCATCGGGAACACGTTCAGAAAGGTCCCGAAGGGGCACTGGAGGAAAGCACGTGGATCTACACACTTTCCGGCACTGGCAAAGGTCAGGCAAATAATCGAATCTCTCTTCCTCAGCTTTCATTCCATCCACAGCCCTCATGGAGGGGTGGGGGGGGTGGCTAGCGCGGGGTGGCCGTAGGTGGCCCACCCTCCTCCCGGTGGCGGGGAGGGGCTGGTCAAGGACATTCCATTCCATTCGCTACTCTCGCGGAAGCCTTGGGAAGGAACAAAGAAAGAATGACAAGCCTACAGACATGCTAGGCACGTGCATTCACCAACACACACACAGAGGCAAGTACTTGCAGTAAGGAGTCAATAGGAGCAAGGATAATTTATGCCTAGCCTGGAAACGCCGAGAGAAAACCAACGCAGAAGTGTGATGTGGGGAGCGGAAAGAGAAGGAAGACAGTCCCTTGCATTTCTGAGGGGTCACTTCCCTAAGATCGTAAGTGACACCCGTGACTGAGATAGGTATAAAGGGGGTAGCCGCTGAAACTGACAAAGGAGGAAACTGAGGCTCGGAGAAAGGAAGTGAACCCTTCACTTATCAAATATCTAGGAAAGTAAGGACTATACAGCTCAGATCTGTGAGCTGGTGTCCTAACACCACAGGATCCTGGGCAGGCGGCAGCAGCTAAAAACATCTGGGTGGAGGAAGGATGTGGAATGCGGAGCCCAAGGAGGCAGGCTTCAGTCTGCTTCATAAAGACACTTGCATCTTGGTGAGGCTCTGGACTATCTCTGGTTTCTTCTTCTTGTTTTATGAAACCAATAAAGTGAAGTCAGTGAAACATTTTACTGGCAGCTCTGGGTGTATTCTAATTGGCTTGTAGTTGGAATTCCCTGTTATTGCTAGGGAGAAAGCAACCGGTCCAATTCCCTGAAGACGATTTAGGGTAGATTTATAAGGGAGAGACAGGAACAGGGGTAGAGACTCAACTTCCAAAAACCATTTTCTTTGATAGGGGTGGGGAGGAATTTTGCCATCATTTCCTGCCTACATTCCTCAACATTTTTATCAAGGCCCCTCCTTTATTCCCATTTTCATCAATAGATTTGAAATCCCCAAAGATCAACTTTCAGGGACTACCTCATCCAGGGATGAACCATCAACCAAGACAGACCTTGGTCACATTCCACCTCAATCCGCTGGCCAGGCTGGCTGCTGGCTGGGAGAACTGGGTTTTAGTGTTTCCCCCATCCCAGCCTCCTCAAGGTTAGTTAATGAAGCTGAAAAGGAACTCACAGCCTCTGCTGCCCAGAGCCACAGTGACTTTGCATTATGCTGGGACAATGAGAGTAGTGTTTGTGACTGAGGCTCTCACAAGCAAATGTCACTGAATACATCTGGAAGGGGCATGCTTAGCTGGACATCACCATGCTATAGGGACAAAAACCAACCGGAAAAGGAAGAAAATGTGTAGAAGAGTTTAATTTCTTCAACTTCATCGTCCAGCATCTGAACTTGGACCTAGGTTCAGGTTTCAGCTGAAGTAGATTTTGAATCTTGTTCAATTTATTTGATCTCCTTTGTGCCTCAGTTTCCTTATCTGTTAGAAAACAAAGTAGACATAGCATTTGTACCTAATTTACAAGTGTGTTGTAAGTACTCAACTATATTATTTGTGTGAAACAAAGCACAGAGTCTGAAACGTAATTAATACTTGACAAGTGTTAGTTTAACAGGCTTTACTCCCTTCGTGTTCCTCGTATCTGTTACTCTTTTAGCTCTTCAATTTGTAGAACTTAATACTGTACAGGTGGAGTCATCCTGGGGCTTCCCAGGTAGTACTAGTGATAAAGAACCTGCCTGTCAGTGCAGAAGGTATAAGAGACATGGGTTCGATCCTCTGGGTTGTGAAGATCCCTTGGAGGAGGGCATGACAACCCGCTCCAGTATTCTTGCCTGGAGAATTCATAAACAGAGGAACGTGGTGGGCTGCAGCCCATAGGGTCACAAAGAGTTGGACACTACTAAAGCAACTTAACACACACACACGCAGAGAGTCATCCTGAGGAAGTGAAGAGGAGAAAAGGATTTAACTTTTGACTGGTATTTTGTTGTTGATGTTTATTCTAAATACCACTTATTGAAGAGTTAGAATAGCTACTGTAAAATGAAAGAAGCTTTTACAAAGTCTTACGAATGTTGACTTTCTAATTCTGCTTAATCTATGATTTGATTCAATCAAATGTAATGCCTTGTGCATCATGGGTTTGACATTACGTAGACATTGTCAAGTGCCTATGTAGTCACCACATATTTTTAATGTTTAGCAGCTTTGTGGTCAAAATGAGCAGATTCCATTTTGGCGGGTTGTGGAAACATTCAGTCTCACATTTAGACAGGAATCCATTTACCACAAGAAGTAGGAGTCAGCAGGAGGCATCCAGCCTGCCTGTGGGCATCTGGGCAGAGTTTTGAAGGACACTCCAGCTACTGAGATGTGATACAGGTTCATTCTGGTTGTCAGGTGGCAGGTAAGAGCCCAGACGTTTGTCATCACTGGAGGAGTTAACACAAGGGATCATCACGTGACACTATGAGAAGGTGGAGCCCAGTGGTAGAGAGTTCAAAGCATTTGAACATCCTGGCAGGTGGGCAGGATCAGGAGAGCAGAGGATAGTGGGGCCACATACACTGGATTCCCTTTCATGACAGTGATTTGAGGTGGTTGAGAGAGTCTGGTATGGAGCTTGGATTTTAAAAAACTACGTACTAGGCAAGCTATCAAGACAAGGGCTTCAGGCTTGAGTTAGGAACCAGCTGCCAGTATTGGAGAGCAGATGGGGACTAGCTGTCAATGACAGCAGTAGCAGTAATATGAAAACACATGTACATAATACTTCATACCCAATACCCATTCATATGCTTTGGCTGTGTTAACTAATCCCCACAAGCCTGTGGCTTGGGTACTATTATCATGCCCACTTCTCCAAGGTAGAAAGCAAGGCTTGGAGAATAACTTGCCTGAGGATGCACTGTAAGTAGCAGAGTTGGAACCAACCCAGGCAGTCTGACTCCAGTGTCCATATTCAACCACTGCATCCAAAACCCCTCAAAGCAGGCGCTCCTTTAAGGGTTATAGAGTCTGAGAACCTTGGCCAGGGCTGACCCTGCAGGTGAGTATTAAGGGGCCCCAGCTGTGGAGTGAGAGGGGGACCCAGGGTATAGGAGTTAGGCTTGATCTGACACTATGTCCCAATGTCCCTTGGAGAAAGGCTTCCCAGCTCTTCCCGATAAATGACAGCTTATGTTCCAGTCAGAAGTTTCCTCTGTTTCAGCTCAGACCTAGAAATTTTGGCTCAGTTCTCAGTCTTTTCTAATTCAGAAATCCTCCCAGGAAACCAGATAATTTCTGGCATTGATCTGGAGAATTTAAGGCAGTTCTCAACAGACTCAGAAATCCATCTGCCATGTGGTCAAACCAGAGTGAAATTTCAGAGAGAAAGGGGGCAGGATNGATCAGCTCTGGAATTTCTTTGGAAGGAATGATGCTGAAGCTGAAACTCCAGTACTTTGGCCACCTCATGCGAAGAGCTGACTCATTGGAAAAGACTCTGATGCTGGGAGGGATTGGGGGCAGGAGGAGAAGGGGATGACCAAGGATGAGATGGCTGGATGGCATTACGGACTCGATGGACATGAGACTGAGTGAACTCCAAGAGATGGTAATGAACAGGGAGGCCTGGTGTGCTGCAATTCATGGGGTCGCAAAGAGTCGGACACGACTGAGCGACTGAACTGAACTCAGCTGAAGTTAGTATGAAGATAGATTGTCAGTGGGATTGTTCTAGGAAAGGACCTTTGTTCTATTGCAAGTTCAACTAAAGGGATGTTGTCTGTGCACTGAAATTATACACGGTGTCCCATCTCTAGGAACCCTTCCTCCAGGCAAAGAGCTTTAAGCTAAAATACCTTTGTTTAGCTCACAGGGAACATCCTGAGCAGGCCCACCTGTGGACCACTGCAGGAAGGAAGAAATCAACACAGCCCTGATGGGGCCGGGAAATGTCTGGCTTCACCTCCCCTTCCTCTATGAACAGTACGAAAGAAGCCTGGAGTCTAACTCGGGCACAGTGGGTCTTCGGGATACGAGCCCTCTTTGCCCCAACAGCTCGTCTCCTGACTTACTAGCCTGTCTTGAGGCGAGCAGTGTGAGCTTGGCCTCCGTAACAGAACTGGGCCAGAAAGCTGACTTCGTTGGGTTACGGAACCTCCGGAGAGGGAGCCCCCACCCACCCGTGGAGTCCGGCCGGCCCAGGCGGCCTGAGCGTCTCCCACCGCCGTCCTGTCCTGGCCACGTCCTCGCAGTGGTCAAGTTAGGCAGAGCCCTCGGCTTCGAGGTGACTCCCTGTCACCTAGACCTTAGGGTTTCTCTGTTGGTTAGTTGCTAGGCCGCTTCCAACCCTCTGTGAGTCTTCTGGTGACTGTAGCTCACCAGGCTTCTCTGTCCACAGGCTTTCCCAGGCAAGAACACCGGAGTGGGCTACCATTTCCTTCTCCAGGGGATCTTCCCAACCCAGGGATCGAACCCGGGTCTCCTGCGTTAGCAAAT
This sequence comes from Neotragus pygmaeus, assembly GCA_006410875.1. Lineage (NCBI taxonomy): Eukaryota > Metazoa > Chordata > Mammalia > Artiodactyla > Bovidae > Neotragus > Neotragus pygmaeus. The sequence goes on along the minus strand of SJYV01013255.1, from coordinate 239 downwards.
GAATTCTTTACCACTGAGCCACCAGGGAAGCCAGAACCTTAGGGAAATGAGCTGATTCGATCCTGGCCGCTGAATGTTCTGCTCCTCCCTGCCCCCAGCCTGGGACAGGCTCTGCCTTTGCCTGAGTGAGGCATCCATCCTGCCGTGGGGCGCTTAGGCTCACAGCGCTTCCAGGAACCAGTCACTCCGTGGCCCTCTGTCTGGGGCTCTCCGCTCCCCTCACCACCCTCCCCCCCCAC
>SJYV01013254.1:6621-22819 GCA_006410875.1 Neotragus pygmaeus | reverse complement strand
CCTTTGCCCCACGCCAGGGCCAGAGACTCAAGATGAAGGGAGGCCCAGCTGTGAAAACTCCAGCTCCACGATGCTGCTGCAGTTGATGATAGGAAGAATCCTGAGTTTCAAAGGGATGCCCTGCTCATAACCCCTCATATCTGGACAGCATATCTGTGTTTACAAGGCACTTTCACTCATTCTGCAAACGTTTACTGAGCACAGACTCAGTGCCAGGCCCCATGCTGGTTAGGGGGAGATGAGGAACAAGATGGGGAGTTCTCTGTCTAGTAGGGAGACAGACCCAGAAATGAGCCATGAGGGTATGTGGGAATCAGAGCCTGGATGAGGGGTGCAGTAAGTCAGGGGATGGGGTACCCAAGCCAGTATGGAAGGGTGGTGTGGGTAGGGATAAGTGGGAAAGTTTCACCAAAGAGGGAGCCTTTGGAGTCATCCTGAAGAAAGAGCAGGAGTGAGGCAGGCAAAGGACGGATTGCAGGTGGGAAGGGGGTGTGTACAGGGAACAGCTTGAGGAGCCCAGAGGATATCTTGCTTAATCCTCAAAACAACTCTAGAGGGTGGGCATTCTAGTTTCCATTTTACAGATGGTGAAACAAAGGCCCAGAAAGGATAATAATGCTTTGCCTCTAGGGCAGTGTTAGTCTGAAGAAACCTTTCATCCATCCTCTCATTTTTCAGTTCACACTAATCCTATAACATACTTAGAGACTTTATCTGTACCTGACACATGGGGAAACAGGCTCAAAGAAGGGAAGTGACTGGAGAGACAAGCTCTCAGCTTTTCCTAAGTTTGTCTGAGTCTCCCCACTTGGAGAAAGTGTTTGGAGAGGTATGGGGATCTGAGGGAAGCGGTACCACAAAGCCATACCCCTAAATCCTTTCTTCTACCCCATCCTGTACCCCATATTTGCCTCTCTCCCTGAGGCTTAACTTCCCCGTGGCTGGAGCAGAGTTTAGGTGAGAAACCACTTGTCCAGACCTCCCCTCATTCAAAGAGGATGGCTGGAGTATTGGTATTTTCGTGAATTATTCAGGAGCTGTGGCTGGCAGGAGGATGGGGGCAGGTGTTCTCATATGCCAAGCACGGCAGCTGCACAGGAGGGACCCCGAAGGTTGGCCCCTCATCAGCTGCCTGACCTCTCTCTCTCCACTCCGAGAGAAATCGCAAGCCTGTGGTGCTGGGGGCAGAGGACAGTGGGCAAGGGTAGGTAGGAGGGAACAGCCTGAGGGCGATGGGTAACGTAGGTCCCAGGTCCTGAGGGCCTCTATGACACCTTAGCTCCTTCACTCTGCACCAAACTCTGTGCTATTATTGTTATTTTATAGATGAGGAAAGAGAAAGGGAGAGTAACTTACCTAGAGTCTGTAATGGGCTGAATGTTTGTGTCCCCCGCAAAATTCATAGCCCTAATCCTTAACATGATGCTATTAGGAGATGAGGCCTTTGGAGGCCAATTAGACTTAGATGAGATCATAAGGGTGGGGTCATCATGATGGCATCAGTACCCTTACAAGAAGAGACCTGAAAGTTTTATTCTCTCCTTACTCTTGCTCACTCAATAACTACCCTCCACCCCTACCCCGATGTGAGGACACAGTGAGAAGATGGCCATTTACAAGCCAGGAAGCGGGCTCTCACCAGACACCAAATCTGCTGGTGTTTTGATCTTCCATTTCCCAACCTCCATAATGGAGAAAAATGTGTTTGTTGTTTAAGCCATCCAATTTATGGTATTTTTTAAAAAACAGCCCTAACTAAGACAGGCCACACGGCAAATAAATAGCACTTCCAGAATCCAAACTCAGATCTGCCCACTCCAGACTACAAATACCTTTTCCACTGTTCTTCCCTTGACTTGGGACTCGGGCCCCCAGGTGGACAACCTGCCCCTTGGGCACTTCCTTTTCAGTGAACCTGTGGCCACTTCAGGGCCCCACCAAGATTTGAGATCCAACCCTCTCTCCATTACAAGAATTCTTAGGGGGCTGGCTATGGGTTTCCTAAAGTATAATTACCAGGTGTGGACTTGTAGGTGAGTGGGAAATCCCAGGCACGGGGAGGTGGTCAGTCTCTTCCTCAGAAATCTTTGAATGTGGGGAGGTGTTTTTTTGTTTTTTTAATAAATATCCATCAGGGTTCAGCCTGATTTTATTTTTTTTTAATTTTTACTTTGTTCTACTTTACAATACTGTATGTGTTTTAAGGTGCTGTTAAAAATGCAGCCGCTGGAGTTAGGGTTGTTGGATCTAGCAAATTACAAAAAACAGNGAGTTAAATTTTTTTTGTATGTAATTAGGCTTTTTTTCTGGTTTAATATTTTTGTTATTAATTTCTGTTTTTATCACAATTGATAGCCTGAAGAACATTATGTATGCACTATAAATAGAATTCTTGTACCTCATTTAATTTATTACAAACATCAATTAATTCTGTATTTGAAGAAGTCAAGACCTTTTATACAATACTTCATTCACTCAATCTCTCATATTGACAATGGAGAATTAAAATCTCCAGCCTAATTTTGAGTCTGTCAGTTGCCTGTATTTCTAACAAACACATATACACCAGGGTTTTGACACTTGGGTCACATTCTCTACCTAATTTCTGCAACTTCTGCACGTAAATTACACACACCATTTCTTACTGTCAAAGTTTCTTAGTCTCTCCTCCAACTCTTACTTCCTTTCGACAGCTCACTCTCCTCACCATATGCTGGACCTTATTACAATTTGGGGCTCCTCTACCTATGGCATTGCTCTATCAGACCACATCTTTTTTTCTTGATTCCTGACTCCCACAAAGCAACAAATTCATCTAACCATGTCCTATAGCCTCTCCTCTCTTTTCCTTCTTCCAGTTGGATTTATCCCATTTGGGATTCTCATTCCAATTTGACTCTCATTTTCAACCACTGCAGCTTCGTTCTCACTGGTAGCTTTAATTTCCTTTTCTTCTTGGTCATTCTACTCTATCTATCCTACAGATCCCCATCATTGGGTCAATACGTTCATCTGCCTTCTCTGTCAATAACACTCACTCATTCAACTGCGTCCAGGGGCTGCAGAATCAGTAAGGATTCTTCATTGACAACGAGAAATCAACTGGAGCTAGCTTCAAAGGAAATTATCATGAAGATTCACATTTGTATCTGCTCAGGACTTCTCTCTTCATTTTTATCTCTGTTTCTATCTGCCTGATATGCTTCTTTCTTCTCTCATTCTCTCTCTTTGGATCAGCTTTTTCATCTCCCATAGTCACATGGATTCTCCTTTACAAACACCTCTTCTGTTAGATGTCAAAACTGATATTGGGCTCTTAGTCTCCATTTTGACTTCATAGGGGAAGACCTCTGATTGGGCCAATTTTGGTCAGAGGTCAACTCTAGATTAATCTATTAGGGCCAGAAGGGCATGATCACGTTTTATAAAAATGGCAGCTGGGGACTCTTGTTACCAAGGGATTGTGTTACCATGTACTCATCCATGAACTTATGGCCAGGGAGGATAAGATATGCTGATGCGGCTTGCCCAGTTATATGTAAAATCCAGTACTGTGGTTGGAGGAATCTTATGTTCTGATTGAACTGGTCTTAGTCACTTTCCCACTAATAGAGGTTGAAAGTAGTCCATGGCAGTCTGAACCACACAGAATTAGAGTAGGTTCTTCTGGACAGAGAAAAACAATGACTGTCTGATGTAGTTGCTAAATGATAGATAATGAAGTTGAGAAACTTTCTGGTACATCTGTTTATTGGAAATTTTTTCATATGCAGAGCTAAGCTATGATCTAAATTTTCACTCAGTATGTCTTTGTTGCTTTATTTGAAGTTTTTAAAAAGATCTTAGCATGTTAAAAATATCCACATTCATTGCCAAGTATCAAACACTTTTTTCAAAGTCAAATATAAATGACCTTAGATTATTTTGGATTAACCACATCATTATTTCCCTCCATTATCCAAGATAATCAACAATGAAATAAATAAACTTATATGTCATTTGTCTAATAATACATCGTAATTTTGTCAAAACAAGTCAACTTCAGGGAATACAGTTTTGTTTTGAGCAAATTCATTTAGGATATTAATTTTGCCCATATTTACACATAACATAAATATATCCTTTGAAAATAAATGCTTTAATTATTCAGTGAGTGCCTTTTTGCTAAACAGCCCTTTTTGCCTCCTTACAAATAATTTATTGAGAAATTAAAGTGGGTAAATATAAGAATACAACAAAAAGAAGACAAAGTGTCTTGTTTCCTTTATTTTCCTTGCTTTTTCTTTTGATCTTTGTTCTTCCTGGTTGAATGGACACAAACTCAAGGGGGTCTTTGAGAAATTTAGAATAATCAAATTAACCATAACTGGACACTCCCTCTACTTCCTCCCCTCCTAACTATTGCAGCTTATTTACTTATTTTATTTATTTGGCTGCACTGGGTCTTAGTTGCGGCCTGTGGGATCTAGTTCCCTGACCAGGGATCCAACCTGGGCCCCCTGCATTGGGAGTACAGAGACTTAGCCACTAGACCACCAGGAAAGTCCCTGCTGTTGCAGTTTAAACCTGACTTCTCTGTAACTTCAGGGAATAAAGTCTCATTATATCAGCTATGTGTTGATAGGGTTGGGTTGTAAGAGTTGTTCTGTACTCTGGCAGAGAGTTTCTGACCAGTATTGCCCTCCACGGCCTTTATCATTCTCACCACTCACTCTCAAAGAGATTTTCTCTCAGTGGAATTGCAAATCTCTGAATTTCCCCTACAGATTTATCACTTGGAAGAAAGTACTTGGAAAGAAGCCAGTGAGAGATATGACTAATAGAGAGCATTTAATGAATGCATCAAACACACACACACACACACAAGCCATCTATGGTTAAGGAGAAAAAAAGAAAAAGGAAAAAAGGATTTTCTGTTTCTACATTTTCCTGGCAATGATCACATTCTTCTACTTTCCAGTGAAATACATCTCCAGTATAATATATTAGTTGACTATTGATGATCACTGCTGAGGTCTTATTATTTCACAGAAAGTTCTAGCTATTAAAAAGTCACATTTCTTTAAATATGCTTTTTAAAATAACATCAGCCAAATGAACTTGATTTTTTTAAAACAAGGTGAACAACTTTTATTTAGTCTCTGAATATTTATGTCTCAGTTACTATGATATAATGCTTAGAAAATCGTCACTGTCCTTTCTCAGAAGTATGACTTCAGTAGTTTTTCCCCCGTCTGTACAGTACCATGAATTTTCCCATCTCCAAAGGATTATTCTCATTTAACACATAATAATTCTTTTGTTTTTCTATCTTAACAAAATTTCCCTCGTTTTGAACCCACTTTCTCCACTTTTATAGTCCTATATCTTTGTTCCTCTTTTTAAAAAATTTATTTTTAACATTTATTTATTATAATTGAAAAGATAATTGCTTTACAATNCTGGAGTTAGGGTTGTTGGATCTAGCAAATTACAAAAAACAGGATGCCCAGTTAACTTTGAATTTCAGACAAAAAACGAATACATTTTAGCAGAAGTATGTCATGTGTTAGTATCAGTACGCACTAAAAAAAAAGTATTCATTGTTTGTCTAAAATTAATATTAAACTCAAAGGTTCTATGTTTTCTCTGGGAAACCTACCTGGGGTCAAACAGCCTTGGCTTCAATACCAGGTTGACGACTACCTAACTGTGTGGCCTTGGGCGAGTTAGTAACCTCTCTGTGCCTCAATTTCATCACCTGGAAAGAATGGCTGAGAAGTTTAAATGAAGTGATAAGATGCAAAGCATTTCGCAGATGTTTTTATTTATTTTCTTTCTTTCTCTGTGTATTCCCTCCATGGATTCCCCTCCCCTGATGCTCTGCTGGCTACTTACTCTTCCTGGAGTGTGCACCACCCCAACAGGCCATGCACTGGGTAGGGGGGAGCCTGTTTCATAGCTAAGAGGAAGAAGAGGGCTCATGTCTTTTATACTCCTGCTTCCCAAGTGGAGCTAGTGGTAAAGAACTCGCCTGCCAGTGCTGGAGACATAAGAGACCTGGGTTCGATCCCTGGGCTGGGAAGATCCCCTGGAGAAGGGCATGGCAACCCATGCCAGTATTCTAGCCTGGAGAATCCCATGAACAGAGAAGCCTGGCAGGGTTGCAAAGAGTCGGACCCGACTGAAGCGACAGAGCACACACACATGCAGTAANTGGGCTGGGAAGATCCCCTGGAGAAGGGCATGGCAACCCATGCCAGTATTCTAGCCTGGAGAATCCCATGAACAGAGAAGCCTGGCAGGGTTGCAAAGAGTCGGACCCGACTGAAGCGACAGAGCACACACACATGCAGTAACGCGCTTATCACTGCTCAGCGTTCTCTTCAGTTCACTGGGCCATCTCAGGCCTACAAGGTCCTCATTATTCTTCATTTCCTTTCACAGATGGGAAAGAGGAGGTCAAGAATGGTGAATATATTTGCCCAAGGTCACCCAGCTAACCCCGGGCCTATCTGACCCTCACCACCCTCTGCCAAGCTTTCCTCACTTTCTGCATCCCCTTCCGTTGGGCCCAGGTTCTAGCTTACCGAGGGGATACCCCTGCTCAGGTTTAGGCAGTATGTGTAGGAAGCAGAGCAGCCTGAGAGAAGAGGCCTGGGGCCCTCCAGGCTGACAGGCTCCCTGGGTGCAGCACCATCCATTTCTAGGTCTCCCTCCCCCTGCATCCCTCCCCAGGCTGGACCACGCCGATAGCTCTATCCTGCAGCAAAATGCACTTCTCTCCGATATGCCCAGCTGCACGTCCACTATGCATGCTAATCAGTGGCCAGTGCTTGCCAACAATTTGCTTCAGTTCTGGGGCTCATTCTGGGTTTATTTACTTTTTATATTTATACCTTGTGTGCAGAGATGGCTGATTGGAAGTAGGAACAGGGTCTGGGGAAGAGGCCCAGCAGAAATGGGAAGAATAAAGAAGTGAAAAGCTAGAAGCTGGGAGATAATTCAGGGGTCACCTTTGCCATCGCCCTGCCTGCTGAAAAGATTGCACCAAAAGGAGAACAGCACTTAAAACGATAACAAGGAACCCTTCTAGAGTATCTCTGGTAGGCTTGGGAGGTGGGTCCATCGGGGATTAGCAAGCCCATGTTAAAGAAGAGAAAATCAAGGCTCTGGGTATAATGTGACACATTGATTCTTTTAACCCAGATCTTTTGACTATAGACAATAAAGATTAAATAAACAAAGATGAAATGAATAAAGAGACTTCATTTTGTCTCCCCATGTCATGCATTGAGTAGAAACTTGCACCCAGAGAGGGGAAGGCACCTAGCCAAGGTCACACAATGAATCTGAAGTGGAACCAGGACTACCACATCAGCCTGCTGCCTTCCAGCCCTGACTTCTCCCAGTTGCATCCAGCAGAAAGCTGCCTGGGAGGGAGAAAGCTTCTCCTCATCTGCTATATCTACCAAGGGAAGAGGCCACCAGCCTCCTGAAAGCTCCTCCCATATAGCTCTTCACAAATTCTTGGCAATTAATAATTTACATCTCTCCAAGTCCTTTCCTTGTGGCTCAGCTGGTAAAGAATCCACCTGCAATGCTGGAGACCTGGGTTCGATCCCTGGGTTGGGANCACCAGCCTCCTGAAAGCTCCTCCCATATAGCTCTTCACAAATTCTTGGCAATTAATAATTTACATCTCTCCAAGTCCTTTCCTTGTGGCTCAGCTGGTAAAGAATCCACCTGCAATGCTGGAGACCTGGGTTCGATCCCTGGGTTGGGAAAAACCCCTGGAGAAGGGAATGGTTACCCACTCCAGTATTCTGACCTGGAGAATTCCATGGGCTCTATAGTCCATAGAGTTGCAAAGAGTTGGACATGACTGAGCATCTTTCACTCACTCAAGTCCTTTCTAACTGAACTTACCCCTTTCCCTCTGCTTCTCACTTTAAAAGGGAAGGCTCCTCCAGCTCTGCTGTTACCCCAAGGTTTGAGACATAGTAAATACTTAGTAAGCTGTGTGCCATGAAGATATAAATGTATAGGGCAACTTGGCAACACCCTATAAGGGTGAAGATAAGCACACACCCTCAGACCCAGTAAGACCCTGGTAACGTGTTCACAACAAATCCACCAGGAGATGCACACAAAGATGTTTCTCATGGTGCCCTTTGTTTGAATGAAGCATGCAAAACCACCTAAGTGTTTGTCATGAGGAAGACAGATAAATACGTTGTGATATATTTATACAATGGAATACTATTTGGCAATGAAAATAAATGACCTTTAGCTACAGTGTTAACACAGACATACATGGAGTGACAAAGCACATAAGGGTAAGTTNTTTGTCATGAGGAAGACAGATAAATACGTTGTGATATATTTATACAATGGAATACTATTTGGCAATGAAAATAAATGACCTTTAGCTACAGTGTTAACACAGACATACATGGAGTGACAAAGCACATAAGGGTAAGTTTACACGGAATGCCATAGTGCAAAGCTTTTGACACACAGAAATCAAGCGAGTGATTGACTACCTTGCAGAAGGAGAATAGGATCAGAGAGGGTACAAAGAGAGCTCCAATTATATCTTTGAATCATTCCTGAAGCCGAATGATGGGTAATGGGCATTGTTGTGTCATTCTAGAGACCTTTTTATATATCTGAAGTATTTCATTATATTAATAAAACAAATGGCAGAAGAAATAGATGAATGAATGAAAGAGTGAATGCTGCCTCTCTTCAGCCGGAAGGCTGATTCTTCTGACCTTCCTTTGTTTTGTGTGTATCTCCCTCTCTAGGACTTCTGTGAGCTGTGGAATCTAGCTAACCTGGGCTGGAATCCTGGCTCTGCCCCCTGCTGCCTTGTAACCTGGGGACCCGATTACTTCCTTGCCCTACCCACCTCAGGAAGTTATTTCTGAGCATCTGCTAAGATGATGGGATGTCTTGGAACTTATCTAGTGCAATCCTCATTTCATAGACACCAAAAGGGAGGCCCAAATGGGAACCTCAGTCCCTACCATGGGAGCTAAGAATATAATTGTTCCTTATCCTACCCATGACCAGACAGGGCCAAGAATGGAAGCAGATCGGATGGTTGTCAGTACTTCAAGACTGAAGCACTGGTGAGGGAGGGAGAGACAGTGTGGTCCTGAGGTTGGGCCAAGGAAGGGGGACTTCAGCCTCACCTGAAGGATCAGACCCTCTGTTAGGTGGGGACCTGCCCCTGTGAGGGGCCACTGGCTCAGAGCTCCAGGACTTATGTCAAGAGTGGCCTGCCTGGAGATAAGGAGTAGAACTCAGATTTGTGTATGGGGGTGAGAAAGGGTACAGGGGGGAGTTGTTTCATGAGGACAAATTTAGATCTCATCAGAATTTCTGACGATCAGAGGCCATAAGAGAAAGGACAGGCTGCCTTGAGAAAGAAAGCAGCAAACTGCCTGGACCCTCCCACCCTGGATTCAGGGATATTGTGATCATTAGAGTTAGCAGAAATGTCTAAGTGGGCAGATTTAAAGCTGATTATTCAGAAGGCAATTATCTGGATGAAAATGAAACAAGGAAACAAAGTCAACCCTAGAACAGGAAGGAAAGAAGGGACACTGTGTTGCCCTGCCAGATGCTAGTTTCCCCTGCCAGCCACCAGGCTCTAATAGGTGTATTACCATCCCCACTTTCCAGATGAGGAAACAGGCCTGCANACAAGGAAACAAAGTCAACCCTAGAACAGGAAGGAAAGAAGGGACACTGTGTTGCCCTGCCAGATGCTAGTTTCCCCTGCCAGCCACCAGGCTCTAATAGGTGTATTACCATCCCCACTTTCCAGATGAGGAAACAGGCCTGCAGAGGGCCGGGGAAGCAAAGATCTAAATCCACAGCCTGGGCTCTTCACACCTTACTGTGACTTCATGGCTCCTTGGCGCTCTCTCCTCTTGGCCTGGTCCTGGGGGCTCTGGTGGAACAATGGTGGTCTGTCCAGTCAGTTACTACTGAGAGAGGGGGCCAGAGAGACCACTGAGCAGGCCCTGTAGCCCAGCCAGCCCATCGGCTTCTGTTGTTCTTGGGCCCCAGCCGGGCGCTCCTGGGGCGAGTGGTGAGGCCCTGGAGCTGGCGTCTGCTGCAAGCCTAGGTCTCCTGTGGAGAACCCCTTCAAGGGCTGCCCTTGTCCCTGCTCTAATTATACAAACAATTTTGCTCGGCTTCTCCAAATAAACAGTGTGCAGTCTGCGGGCCATGGCATGCTGGGAAATCTGAAATGAGAAGCTGCCACTAATGGGCTCCTTAGCTGCAGGGCTAAACGGATTGCATAAAAGGCTGGGTCTGACCAGCCTCTGCTACCTTCCTGACCAGGCCCTTCCACACCATACTATGCACCCCACGCCACCCAGTCTGGACCCTCATCTCCCCCTCACCATGCCCATCTGCCTGCAGCCCTCACTCGACACAATAATTAGCTAGGTTGCATGAGAGTCACATTTCTGAGCCCTGTAGATGGGGAGGGCTCCTGCAGATGGGGGTTTCAAGGGAGGGGGTGTGTACATACGGATAGGCACATGTGTGCAAGTGTAGGGCTGTGTGTGTGCACAAGGAGTGTGTGTGTGTGTGCATGAGTGGGCATATGTCTATAAGCAGCAGTGTTTTTCAGGGCATGGTGGGATTCCTTGGGGCTGAGTACTGCTGGCTTGAGGGACAGCACTTCACAGTGGGGCGAAAGCACACAGTGTATATACTGGAGGGCAGGGAACCAAAAATGAGATCATGAGCAGGTAAATACATAGAAGCCCACGTCTAAGATCCTCTCCCCCAGCTCTGTATGGGTTACCAGGCACTTTCACATCCATGGATCCTCCCAACAAGCCTGTGAGGCTGGGTGTCCGCTTACTACCCAAGGTCACACAGCTCAGAACTGGAAGGCAGATTCCTGACCCCCAGAGTTGTTTACCTGACATCATTTGCTTCCCTAGAAGGTTGTTTCTTGCTGTCAGAAGGACTTCTCCTGCAATGTCAGCTCTTTGAGGGAAGGGCCTACTTTGTTCATCCCTGCCTAGTGGAGTTTTTAAGTTCATGGGCTCTGAAGCTAAATTGCCAAGTTTAAACCCATCTCTGTGACTTACTTGCTGTAGAATCTTGGGCAAGTTATTTAACGTCTTTCAGCCTCATTTTTCTCATCTGTAAAATGGGGGTTTTAGCTGTAACAACTTCACTGGGTTGTTGTGAGATTTAATGGATTCATGCATTAAATCCATTTGAATTTGATGGGCCTTCTGGACCTCGCAAACTTCGCTGTCTGTGGCTCCCCAGGTGTCAGTTCCTCTGAGTCCCCATTCATGGATTCCCTTGTTCCGCCCTGGCCAGCAGCATCCCCTCTTCTCAGCTCATGCTCCCAGTATCCAAGCCCCACATCTCCCCCCACGACACACACCATACCATCAATCCCATCTCCAGCCCTCCCCGCAACACACACCCCATTCAGCCCTCACTGTCATCATCAGAGAAACTCTCCCTTCAGGCTTAACTTTCCATCCTCTCCCCGTTGAAGGAGACTATTTGAGGAGCAGTTTATTGAAATCCATTCAGATGGTTTTGAGTTACCAGAGGGAACGAAAGAGGGAGAAAATGGAAGGGGAGAGGCGACAGAGCCAGTGAGAGCCAGCTTGAGAGAGTGCACAGAAAAAAAAAACAACGGAAATAACAGTGCCTTAGAGAAGAGAATCCTTTTCTGCTCTTCTCCATGAACACTGGGAGACAGAAAAAATTGCCAATGACCTGGCCATATAGGTTTGTAATGCTCTTCGTGAGTGGAGAGGACTACAGAAGCAACAGAAAAGAGCAGTAGTGTGGGGCCTCTGTCTTGAGGCTGCCCGGGAGTCCTGGGTTTTTGGCCAACCTCTGCCTCAAAGTCATTGTGTGGACCTTGGCTGTGTCTCTTCTCCACTCTGGGGCTGGTCTTCCAGACAGAGTAGGAGGTGCCTGGAGCTGGGGAAGCGGGGAGTAGCTTAATGAGTACTCATGAGGCAAGTACTATTATTGTCCCCATTTTAAGGATGAGGAAACTGAGGAACAGGAAAGTAACATGCTCAATCAAGTTCATGCAACTGAAGAGATAAGAGACAGGATTTGAACCCAAGCAGTCTGGCTCCAGAGGCTGCACATTTGAGGACTATACCACCTCCCACTCTGTTGGAATGGTCTTTAAGGGCCCTTCTAATTACACCGCCTTGGATCTGTCACTTCCCCACTATGGATCTCAGTCTACCCATATGTAATGTCTGCTTCATTAACCTTATCTCGCAGCATTGTGGTGAGAAGCCCAGAGTTAGAGAACATACATTGTCAACCACAAATCCAAAATCAGACCTTAGAGACACAGATTTGGTGAGCCCTGCCTCTGTGGGGACTCTGCTCTAAAGGCCTGAATGCTTTGCATCTCATTTAATCTCCTCCCCATCCCTGGTGCCTCAGGCAGTAAAGAATCCGCCTACAGTATGGGAGACATGGGTTTGATCCCTGGGTCAGGAAGATCCCCTGCAGAAGTAAATGGCAACCCACTCCAGTATTCTTTCCTGGGAAACCTTATGGAAAGAGGAGCCTGGTGGGCTACTGTCCGTGGGTCACAAACAGTTGGACACAACTGAGAGACTAACACTTTCACTTTCTACCCCATCTTCTAAACCTTACCCAGGTCACCACAGGTAAGGGCCAGATCCAGGGCTCGAGTTCCCAATCTCAACCTTTGAGTGGCTTGTATCTAAGGTACTGGAAAGCCTGGGGAGGTCGTTCCCAGCCCAGTCTGTACTTTAGAACCACCTGGGGAGCTTTTAAAAACTCGATCCTGGCCCCACCCCAAAACAATTAAATCAGCATCTCTGGAGATTGATCTTGATATTTTTGTAAATCTACCTAAGTGAGTCTAATGTGCTGCCAGGGTGGCCTAGGGAACAAGGACAAAAATATTATAATGATGGGGTGGGGGACCAAGTCCAAGTTGGGGTCAGGGCAAGGAGGAGGGAGCAGGCTGAATAGGCTCTGGAGGCTCAGCATCCCATAATATCCCAGAGTTGGAGGAGAGCCCTTGAAACCAAACAGCCTTTTTTACAAGGGAGAGCCTGAGGCCCACAGAGGAGAAAGCTCTTGCCCAAGGGAACCAGAGGGGAAGACACATCTGGAATTTCATTCTCTTTCCCTGACTCTTAATACATAACACTTTCCACTGCCCTGGGTGGTAGGACCCACCTTTTACAGATCCCCCTCCTCCCATTTTATAGATTAGGAAACTGAGGCTCAGAGGTGCCTGTGCCTGAGCTGCCCAAGAGCTTACAACTAAAAAAGCCTCAGAGCTGGAATTCCAAAACTGTCAGGGCAGGCTTCTTAACCTGGGCTCCACCCCTGGCCCACTGAATCCTAGGTAATGGTTGGGGAGGCACTAGATAGGAGGGAAGGCTGCTGGGTTAAAGCATGGAACAGGGGCCCTGAGGCAGTCTTCGCTTTTTGTGCCCCAACCCAGGCCTTCCTGGTCGGGCCTGCCCCACCCGCTAATGTTGGTGGAGTGGTTTGGGGCCAGCACGGTGGGAAGGAAGGCTTTCAAGGGCTCAGAGCCCCTTCCCCTCCCCACCCTGGGCTCCTAGGGCCTGGAATTCTTTTAACGGGAGACAAAGCCTTTAATTCCAAGAGATCAGATGAAAAGATCCAAATGCAAATGTACGGGCTTGGAAGCCGCTGGTGAGAATAGGCTGCCTTCAAAGTGTGAATGACGAAATGCCTCAGCTGGCTAGAGAGCAGGGGTGAGAGCAACCGCCCAGCCAGGCAGCCTGGCCAAATCAGCTCCCTCAATTGCTTCAATTCAGTAATTGATTGTTCCAAAACAGCTCGGGCCCCCAAGCCCCAGGCTTGAAAAGAGTCCCACGGACCTGTGCTGGCAGCTAGGCTCAGTTGTGTGACCTGGGGCAATTCACTCCATTTTTCTCATCACCTCAGTTTGTTCATCTGTGAAATGGACTTGGTGGAACACTTTGTGGTCGTGAGGCTGAAAGGAGAAAACAGGTCTGAATTGCCTGGCATGGAGTGGGTGCTAAGGCAGCTCAGTGGCCTTCTTGCTCACCACCAATGCCCATCTTGCTATCCTCGCTTGATCGAAGCTCCATACTAATGCTCCTAACTTTTCTGCATCCAGATCTCCATGGCACGCTAAACTTCGTACCATCACCCCCATGCAAAGACAAGCTACCCCCAAATGAGGAAAATATCAGCTGATGGACATGGCATTGGTGCTCTTCTCCCTTCCAGAACTAGAGTCCCATTTTTCTGAGTATCACTGATTGGCGGGCTTCGAGCCTCAGTGACAGGTGGCAGGGAGGAGGGGTGTGGGCAGAAGGCAAGGTGTTTAGCAAGAGGAGCAAGCACCAGTGATGACAGAGAGATAGGAAGCATTTAGGGAAGGGTGTAGGAGAATCAGTGTAGTGCGGAGAAAGTAGGAGATGCTTAGGGTGAGTGCGAGCTGGAGGACGAGATCCTAGAGCCCCTTGAGGATTGTGTAAGGAGCCTAGCTTTACTCCAAATGCAGGAGAAGCCAGTGGTGGGTGTTGCATGAGTGAGCCACAATCTGATTTACATGTTTATTCCACCCCTCTGGCTGCTGGGTGGAGAATTAATTTTAAGGAACAGAAGTGGAAGCAGGGAGACTAGGGAGGAGGCTATTACCCTTGGTAGGCAAGAGGTGACGGCAGTGTGGATGGGGGTGGGAGCAATAGAAGGGGAGAGCTAAGGCTTTGCTTGACAGTACCCGGATGGGGGTTCTGGGCAGGAGGGAGAGCGAGGGCAATGGTGCCACATTCAGCACAAGCCGTTCACAGTATGTTGTCTGTGGGCTCTAGAGACGTCAGTCACAGAAACTCCCCAGGGACATTGGGTGGAGGAGGCAGCAATTCGCTCTCAGAGCTCATGACTAAGGTCTGAGACCTCTACCTGGACCAGTTCTACCTTCCTTGTAATGGACAATTCCAGAGAAGGCATTTATCCCCAGGCTCCCTCTGCTGCCCCCCCCCCCCCCCCCCCNTGAAGGTACTAGAAAGAAAAAGAAGTTGAAAGGGAATAAATATGGATGACTCTAGAGGTAAGAAGGTCAAGAACTATATGTGCTTAGTCACTCAGTCATGTCTGACTCTTTGAGACCCCATGGACTGTAGCTCTCCAGGCTCCTCTGTCCACGGGGATTCTCCAGGCAAGAATACCAGAGTGAATCACCATGTCCTACTCCAAAGAACTACACGTGAAGATAGAAAAGCCATCTAAGTGTTGAGGTGACCCAGAGAGATGGCAGCACTTCTGTTCTTAAGAACATCTGTAAGATATATGTCAATATCTTTGTAAGATTATAGAAAACTTTCTGGAAGATATCATAAGACAGCAACAAAAAAAGGATTAAGTAATATATATGATAAAAGTCACTCAGTAATGTCTGACTCTTTGTGACCCCATGGACTGTAGCCTGGTAGGTTCCTGTCCATGGAATTCTCCAGGCAGAAACACTGGAGTGGGTAGACATTTCCTTCTCCAAGGCATCTTCCTACCCCAGGGATCAAACCTGGGCCTCCTGCACTGCAGGTAGATTCTTTACCATCTGAGCCACCAGGGAAGCCTTAGGTTTTTGTTTTTAGTTTTACAAAAGATTGAATCATAATGATCTGGATGGATGGAGCAATAAGAAGCAGAAATAACACCAATATCACCTCATGTCCTTGAGGCTTGATGAAAGTGACTTCTTGAAAATACTCTGTAAGATAAATTTTTTCAATGAGAGAGTTTCATCTAAAAGTTAAGGACAATAGGAAAACATAGAAGGGTGTGAAAATTAAGAGGACTTTGCTAGTTATGAAGCTGTGATTTCTAATGGGAATAGTGAAAGGATTCATTAGTGGGGCAATAGGTTGGGGTGGGAGCTAGGTTGGGTACAATAAAGAATTTAGGCAATGTTATTTTAGAAAATCCATGATGAGAAGCTAACACATTTTTACAGATTGGTGAAAACAAAGACAGGGAAAATACATGTTTCATCTAAAAAGTTGCTTAAAGGAGATTGGACACTAAGCCTAGAAATCGGTGAGCTCTTCCAGCTGAAGTGATTTTGAACATGGGTGCTGTATTTTCCTCCTGCTAACATGTTCAGTATCAGACCTAGAATTCAGATTCACATTCTGAGGATTCACATTCT
>SJYV01013245.1:3050-17483 GCA_006410875.1 Neotragus pygmaeus | reverse complement strand
CACAGGGAGCTAGCTGGGAGAGTTCGGTGTCTGGGGAGGAGAGCTGGAGAACAGCTCACTGGCACAGTGACACCAGAGGAATGAGCTTTGTGGAAGCCAGTGTCTTCAGCAGAAGGGAGGGAGGGAGCTGAGGGTGATGACGAATGAAGAAGGTCCTTCTTCATGCAAGGGTTGTGCAGCCGTCGGCAGCTGACTCGAGCCTCCAGACCCTGCTGGCATTCCGTGCCCCTCCATACCTCCCCATGGTAGCAGTGTAGTCGCTAAGTCGCGTCCGACTCTTGCGACCCCATGGACAGTAGTCTGCCAGGCTCCTCTGTCCACAGGGTTCTCCAGGCAAGAATACTGGAATGGGTTGCCATTTCCTTCTCCAGATATACCTCCCCCGAGGGCTTCCCAACTTGAGGAGAACGGTTCTGTCTTCTCAAGCTCAGGATGATGAGTCTGCTTTGCAGATGCTGCAGAATCTAGTGGGGTAAGCACTCAGCAGAGGGAGGCAACATGAAGTGCCACGTGTGTGCATGCCAAGTTGTTTCAGTCGTGTCTGACTCTTTGAGACCCTATGGACTGTAGGCTGCGAGGCTCCTCTGTCTGTGGGATTCTCCATTGGATTGAGTAGCCACATGACACTTAAAATACACATTCCCAGGCTGGGCCCAGGAAAGGCTATCAGTCATCAGGTTTGGAAACCACAAGAGAAGCGAAGAGGGTATTTGATTCGGGACCATGAGGCCAAGAGGATTCCCGGTTCAGCCCTCTTGAGCCTTGACCTGCCACATGAACTTGGGCAATCCCCATCGCCACCTCCATCTCAGGTTTTCTCCTCTGCACAGTGGGAATCAGCTTTGGCTCAGCCAGCCCATCAGGTGAGAAAATGAGATGTAAACTTTTATAAGCCATCCAGCACTGAACAAATGCAAGATGCTGTTATTATGATGTCACTTCCCACATGCTGTGTTGAGCACAGAGCCACTCCCATGCCAGCCTCGGGCCAGCTCTGCCCCTCTGCTGGCCCTGGGTTCCCAGCCTCCCCTGCAGCTGGAGTCCTCCCAGCTTCTCTTGCATTTATCCCAGCCCCAGGGCCCTCCCTGCAGGAATCAGTGGACTGGTAACCGCAGTCTCTGTCTTGCATTGTACGTATCAGTGTGTTGCATTCTCCCAGCAGCCCCATTTTTCAGATGAGAAAACTGAGGCTTAGAGAAGATAAGAAATTGTCCAAAGTCAGTGTGAACAAATGGTGGGGGGGACCTCAGCCTCGGTTCTGTCTGGGGGCTTCTGTGCCAAGATCCATTCCACCTTCAGGAATTCTGCCAGATCTGTTCCCTACCCAGACTGTCATCTACAGCAGTGCATGTAAGTAGATTCTGTACAGTTTATTGATTCATTTGACACATTTTTGTTGAGGATCTAAGATGTGCCAGGGACCATTTAGGAACTAGAGACAGAGGGTGAACAAAATGGACAAAAATATCTTTCCATGTGGGATCTACCTTCCAATGTGGTTCTCTGTTTACCTAATAGATTTTTCTTTTTCTGCCTCATTGAGCAATTTGTGGGATCTTAGTTCCCCCACTAGGGGTTGAACCCATGCCATGGCAGTGAAAACAGGAAGTTCTAACCATTGGACTGCCAGGGAATTCCTACTTAATGATTTTAGTCACCTTTCAGAGTAATAAAAGAAAAGTTGATGTAACTACTACAGGTTAAAGCTCAGTATTGTATTTTCTGATCCCATAAGCATGAAACCCATTAAAAATCAAGGTCACCATAGTCTAGCTGAGTGTTCTTCCTTGCTGGAGGTTTGGATCTTAATGCCTGCTCTCATTTGATGAAAAAAGGAAATTTCCATTCTTCAGAAATGTAAATGTGGAATTACTTTATAACCCAGGAATTCCACCCTTAGGTATATACCCAAAAGAATTTCGAAAAGAAACATCCAAGTAAATTATGTATGCGTGCTTGCTCAGTCGTGTCTGACTCTTTGCGACCTCATGGACTGCAGCCGGCCAGGCTCCTCTGTCCATGGGATTCCCCAGGCAAGAATACTGGAGTGGATGGCCATATCCTCCTCCAGGGGATCTTCCTGGCCCAGGGATTGAATCCGAATCTCCTGCGTCTCCTCCATTGACAGGCAGATTCTTTACCACTGAGCCACCTGGGAAGCTCAGATAAATACTTGTACACAAATGTTCACAGTAGCACCACTCACAAGAGCTGAAAGGTGGAAACAGCTCACTGTCCAGCAGTGGGTGATGGACAAACCAAACACAGTCTACTCATATCACCCATACAATGGAATATTCCCGGTCACAGAAAGGAATGAAGCTCTGACACAAGCGATAGCAGGGATGGACCTTGAAACATCATGCTAGGTGAAAGAAACCCCAGAGAAAAGGTCACGTACGGTATAACTGCATTTCCATGAAATATCCAGAATATATAACTCTGAGAGTCCCTTGGACTGCAAGGAGATGCAACCAGTCCATTTTGAAGGAGGTCAACCCTGGGATTTCTTTGGAAGGAATGATGCTAAAGCTGAAACTCCAGTACTTTGGCCNGCTTTTGAACTGTAGTGTTGGAGAAGACTATTGAGAGTCCCTTGGACTTCAGGGAGATCCAAACCTTCCATTCTGAAGGAGTTCAGCCCAGGGATTTCTTTGGAAGAAATAATGCTAAAGCTGAAACTCCAGTACTTTGGCCACCTCATGCGAAGAGTTGACTCATTGGAAAAGACTCTGATGCTGAGAGGGATTGGGGGCAGAAGGAGAAGGGGACGACCGAGGATGAGATGGCTGGATGGCATCACGGATTCGATGGACGTGAGTCTGAGTGAACTCCAGGAGTTGGTGATGGACAGGGAGGTCTGGCGTGCTGCAGTTCATGGGGTTTCAAAGAGGTGGACATGACTGAGCGACTGAACTGAACTGAACTGAAGACTTTTCACTTGTCATAATAGTACATAAACATCATATATAAATACATGAGAAACTGGTTCCAGATTGTTGTTGTTGTTGTTTTACATCATATAGTTTATTCTGGGCTGAATAATGATTAAAAATGGCCCCTGATCTTTGGCATGTGGCTTGCAATTCCATTCCATTGCGTAGTCCTATCACTACTTCCTGAACAAACAACTTTAGGATGGGACTAAAACATCATATGCTTGTAATCGTTCACAATATTCATCAATTTTGTTCAGTTGTCAATGAAATTTCATGAAACTTTAAAAAATTTTCCCTTCCATAGATATCTTTCAGGTAAATTCACAATGTTTCTAGTTGTTTAGACCAAGAACTCTCTCAGCAAGCTAGTCTAGTAGAAGTAAGATTTAATTCATCATTACCAACAGAGCTGTCAGAGTTAAAGATGATTTCTTATCATTTTGAAATGCTCAACTATGCAATGTACACTAAACTGTTAAATTACTAATATCACCAATCTTCAGGTGTACAGTAGCATATAATTCATGAATAAGTTTTTAATTAATAATATTCTAGAAGGAACATTGTATCTAGAATTGATACCATGAACAGATCTCAAAAATCCTTTCTATTTATTAAAAATGACCATAGAAATTATTTCAAATTTTCACTTAAATTTTAGTCACTATACATGAAAGCTATAAGGAATTAACTTCTGAAAGCATTCTTGTAAAGTCCATTGTCTTGAAGTTTGATTGATGAGAACAAAAACTGCTTTGAATAATTCATTTACCTGTAACAACTATATTCTTTAGTCTTTAAATTCTTTATCAGTCTTAGATCAAAGATGCCTAAATAGAAAATTTTTTATTAAACATTATCTTGAAGACTTTTTCCCCCTTATGAAATTTTGAGCTAATTATATTGCTTTTCATTTATGTTTAAATGATAGGAAAGTCTAAAAGAATATTTTTTCTGCTAGGAACACTCATGGTATCATTGGAAAAGAATAATAAAAATTAAGTACAATTTATACAGATTACTTTTTAATATTATTTGTCATAAAACTGAAACCAAGTCCCCCAAACTGAGTTCTGTTGCCAAGTTATGATTAACCTCTCTATCCAAAATTGCATTCCTTTCCTATTCCATACCTGTCCTCTTCAAGACTGAGTAGGATCAAAGGAAAGGAAACATCGTAACCAAGCAGGACCCTGTGGAGTCTTCCAGGAACAGATCCTCCACCATGTCCTCCATCTGCCTGCTGTTTGTGGAAAAGCTTTCGTTTCCCAAGCTTTTCGAGTTCCCAAAGAGCTGACTGAAGAGTTCATGAATCAGGAATCGTAAAGGTGTAGGAAAAGAATGGAGGTTGGCCCTGGAAACTGGTAATAATTTAGACTGTAAATCAGTCACATAGCAGTCATCAAATTTCCAATTCCCTGAAAGATACAGATAAAGGTCTGAATCACATCCTTAAATTGTTTTTACAGGAAGCAGACCCTCATCAGATGAAAATGGCTGATTGCAAACACATAGATCTCAGGGAAGCTGAAACCAGAAGGTTGATGAGGTCCAAAATTTCACCTTGATGCCAACCAGTCTGAGAATTCTACACAGGCCAATCATGCACACCACAGCCCCCTCCCTCACACTGTCTTTAAAACCTTTGGATTCAGGATTGGGAGCTCGCGTACACCTGTGGGGGATTCATGTCGATGTATGGCAAAGCCAATAGAGTATTGTAAAGTAAAATAAAGTAAAAAAAAAAAAAGAATATACTAAACATATGTATACATATGTAAATTATTGCTGATAAATACTATTTTGTGGCAGAAAAAAAAAGAAAAATGTTTTTTTGGATTTTGGTTGCATTGAATCTGTAGATTCCATTGGTTAGTATGGACATTTTAACAATATAAATTGTTCTCATCCATGAAAAAAAAAAAAAAAACCTTTGTCTCCTAACTGGCGTCTTGGGGATGGTGTTAGGACATTTGTCCACCATCTTCTTGGGTTTCTGCCCTCCTGAGTAAAGCAACTTTTTCTTTTCCACCCACATTTGTTTCTTGTTTATTGGCCATCAAGCAGTTAAACTTGGGTTCAGGACTAGCCTTGTCTGCTTACAAAGGCAGACAAGCCTACAAAAATCTTACAATTCTGTAAGATCAGAATTAGGATATAAATCTCTAGCAATCTGCTTTAGATTTTTAAATATTATCAATATTTCTGGTTGGAAATCTATGTATGCTTTGAAATGTTATCCAGCTAATCTTTTACCAATTGACCATGTAAAATCTCTAATTGATTTGTACACAAAATTAATCANTTGCCAGGAATGAAAGGTGGGGATGGGGGATGGGTGGGGGAGGGGAAACGTAAAGTGGTTGCTTGTTGGGCACGGGCTCCTTTTAGGGTGAAATGTCTCAGAATCAGACAGAGGTTGACCATTGCACAGCACTGTGAATGCAACAGATGCCACGGCGTTGTAATCCTCAAAACGGTTCATGATTAATTTTAGGTTATGTGAGGTTTCCCCTCATCTTTTTCAAAGGGAGACTTCCAAGTGTTAGCAAGGCGGTAGAGATGTCTCTTTGCCAAATGAGATTTTCTCCTTAATGGAATAAAAAGGAGGGGAAGAGAAGAGAATGACATGTTGCCGACTAATCATCACGGTACTTTTGTCGACGGTATCTCGTTGGGTCCTCACAATGACCTTGGGCTGTAGACAGGAAGGTGATAGAGTCTGTATCAATCAGCTCAAGTGGCCATGTTAAAGTGTCACAGCGACTTCCCTGGTGGTCCAGGGGCTAAGACTCCACACTCCCAATGCAGGGGGCCTGGGTTCAATCCCTGCTCAGGGAACTAGAGCCCACAGGACACAACTGAGATCAAAGATCCCACGTGCCACATCTAAGACCTGGCCCAGCCAAATAAATTGCTTTTAATCGCATCAAAAAGAATGAAATACATAGGAACGAATTTTTAAATTAAAAAACTTAAAAAAAACTATCACAGCCTGGAGGGGAGGAGTCTTTGGGAAGAATGGATACATGTATGTGTATGGCTGAGTCCCTTTGCTGTTCACCTGAAACTATCACAACATTATTGATAGGCTATATCCCAATACAAAATAAAAAGTTGCAAAAGAAAAAAAAAGTATCACAAAACTGGACGCTTAAGCCCCACACATTTATCCTCTCACTGTCCTGGAGGCTGGAAGTTCAAGATGCTGGCAAGTTTGGTCTCCCCTAAGGCCCCTCTCCCTAGCATGGGGGTGGCCGTCTCTCGCTAGGTCATCACACAGCCTTTGGCCTGTGCGTGTGAGTCCCTGGTGTCTCTTTCTGAGTCCAAATTTCCTCTTCTCATAAGGAAACCAATCAGATGGGACTAGAGCCAACCCAAGAGGCTTCTTTAAATTAACCGTCTCTTTAACGGCCCTATCTCAAAATACAGTCACATTCTGAGGTGCCGGGGGTTAGGACTTGAGCGTAGTTATGAATCTGGGGACATGCAATTGAGCAGGGTCCCGATATTTACGGGATGAAGCAGGCAGGGAGGAACTAGAGCAGTCCCAGGGCAGGGAGGGAGCAGGGCAGCCCAAGAACCCACGCAGTCTGATCCTCCATTCAGATATTTTCCTCTACGTCGACTGCATCTAGCAGGGTGGATGGCTGCAGACATGGCTGGGGGCCCAGGAACCGTCAAAGTCATCCGTGCACACGGCGTCTTGTTTCCGCAATCAGGTCCCTCTCCGTTACAAATTCTTCTCCGTCCAACAACCAGGGAGAACTTCATGGCGGACCTGATCTACCGTCTGGGTGGTAAGTGTGTGATTAGCTAATGAAATCTAATGAATTATGTGTCCACAAACCTGGTGGAAAAAATCCGACGCCTAAGATGCACGCCCTGAGCCCAGCGTTTGTACCAGGAGAGATTGATGGCTACAGCGAGCGCTGGGAATTCAGAGCTGAGTCTTTGTTTAATATGCATCTTTCTTCTCCAGGCATCAAAGAGATTAATTTGTCAGAGTAAACAGACTTCAAAACAGGATTTGGTCTCTGTGAGTCTGTACCTGATTACATGTTCCTGGCTCAGACTGCCCCAAGCCTTCATCATTTTGCAAGGGATGGAAGGGGGGGGGAGGGAGTGGGGAGGGAAGTAGGATGCCCAGGGAAGTAGGATGCCCAGGGAAGTGCCACATGCGCTGGTTCTGCTCCTGCAACTGCAACCCAGAAACAAAGGGCCTCCAACAAAGCAGAGGCCAGTCCCCTAGCTTGTTCCTCCCCATCCCCACCACCTCGCAGGAGCCCTGTCTCCCTACATTGTCAATATGTCGAAGGCTGTGGCTATGTCATTCCAGCCTGTTTTCAAGGACATCCCCGAAAAGATGCTCACCCGGAGAAGCACATTTTCTCAGGATCAGCTGGTTGGCTGTCCCTCAGCACTGCTCAAACCAGAAACCAGGGACCTCCTTCAAGTTCTCCATGCCCCTTGACCCCAGAAGCCAATCCCTAAGCCTTCAGAGACCACCCCCTGTGAAACCCCTCATTCATGTAATAACACAAGGCCCCTGCTCACATCCACCAGCCTTCCAGGCTCTTGGCTCTGCTAAAGGTCACATCTGCCATGTTGCCCTCTCCCAGCCTCCATTCAGGGCAGCTTCTTCGGCCTTGAGTCTTTCTTTTTAAGGTTATACTCCATTTATAATGATTATAAAATATTGACTTGGCATTGAGTCTTAAATACACCCCTCCACCATAAACACTGATTTCCTCCCGCATCCAACTCCTCTCCACCTGCAGAACCCCACCGGCCCACCTCCACTTCCAGGGAGCCTCCCCATCAGCATAAGGGGTCCAGGAAGACAGTGTCTTGCTCACTCTGTATGCCCTCCTGCACCAAGAACAGTTGAATAAATGCTAGAGGAACTAGTTAATTAATTTAAAGACTTGGCTGCTTAAAGATGAGCCGGTCTAAGAGTGGTGGGAGTTTCCAGCACATCGTCAGAGACCCAGAAGGCTCCGCATCTCCTGGGCTCAGTAACCATCTCCCCACTTCCTACCACCACGGCAGGGCATCACTTTGGGATGAATGGCTGCCACCAGGTCATGTGACCTGGTGGGTCTGGAAGACCTCAGTGAGAAAAGAGGTGCATTCCCCGCCTAGGGTGTCATCCCCTGCTTCCCTTGATGTACACTGCTGAGCGATTCTGTGTTGCCAACGGACTCTCTGAAGGGCGTCTCCTTCGCTAGCATCCTCTTTGCCTGCAATACCCAAGGGGTAAAAGGCCTTTTGGGAAATGAGTCTAGCTCTTCCCCATTCAAACACATCTTTCAATAATTAGAGGGATGGGAAAAAGCCACAGACCCTTTAAGAAGCAAGTTAGGGCAGATATTTTTTAGGGAACCAGATCGTAAAAGGCAAGTTGCTTTAATAAGCCAGGGCTGAGCTAGGGGAGAGGAGGAGGGGCAAAGGATGCTGACCGGAGCCAGCTGGGAAGGGGTCAGCGCTGGGGCCAGGGGACCGAGACCCTCATCTTTTTCCCAGCATGGGCGCTTAGACCTAAAGGGGCAGATGGAGCTTTCCTTTGGAAAGCAGTGATGGATACTCGGCTGCAGGAATAGACTCTGGGCCTCATTCATGATCACTGAGAATTAAAGAAATACCACTTCTGTATCCAGCTGTTCCACCCCCAGCCTATACATCCAAGATGGACAGAATAGGCCGGCAACACCCCAAAGTGTTGGGAGCCATCGCCCAGGCCCACCACGACCCCGGTGTGGATGAAGCCCCACCATGCACAGGACCCTGTACATCCATTCCCTTCGTGAACTTCCCACGCCACTCAACTCCCCCCACCAGTGTGAGCTCCTGGAGGGGTGGGGGGGCGGTGCCCGTCCCTTGCTCACAGCCCTGCCCTTCTTGCTCAGCTGTGTGTCAGGCACTTGGTGGGCACTGGCACCGCTTGGTTGAATAAACGAGTGAGTGGTTTTTCCACATCTAAAAGAAGCCTGGGGAAAATAGCAGCGATGATATCTCAAGGGACCGGAGCCCCCATGAGGTATAAAATAAGGAGCAGTGACAGCAAGACCCCATCCTCTGCCTGCCATGGGGGACCTCGGCACCTCCTCTCACCAGCGCGGAAGCCAGGACGACACGCAGAGAGCTCTGGAACCCTGTCGATGACCGGGAGATGAAGAGGCCTCCCCCCTCCCCGGCTTGCTTATCAGACTCCTGCCCAAGCGGTGAGGGCGGTGGGGGTTGGGGGGGGGATACAGGCTGCTTATTCCAAAACAGCTGAGTTTGCAAAGGGAAGATTCAGGATTTGGGGAGCTTTGTGCTAATCCATATGCAGGGACACTTTAAGAAAAGAGCATCACAGTATCATCCTTGCACAGGTTTTATTAAACCCTATGACAGGCGAACTCTTTGCTGGATTCCTCCCAGGGCTTTAGGACGGTCCCAGAAAAATCCCACCCATGCCTGCAAGAGAGAGGCCATCCTGGACCTGTTTTTCTCCTGCTGCCCTCTCCCACTCACATTCTCTGAGCCAGCCAGGAAACCACACTGTGCTACTCTGGAGAAGTAACTTAACTTCTCTCTGCCTTGGGTTCCCTAGCCTTAAAACGGATGCAATGTCAGTGCCTGCTTAGCAGTCCTGTTGGAAGCTACAGAAGAGTTAACCCAAGGAAAGAATTTCATCCAGGTCCTGGCACATGGTGAGGACACGAGGAGGTGTTCATCTAAACTGCTGTTTCTTCAACATTCCAGCCCTCCTGGGTCAAACCCAAACTCACCCCATCTGTAACTTAACAGTGGAATCGCAGCGTTAAAGGCCTACCTGGTGTGCTCATGGATTGTGACTATGGTTTTTTAAAAGGGATTTTATCTTTTGGAATAGTTTCTCTGGTGGCTCAGCAGTAAAGAATCCACTTCCCCAAGCAGGAAACACAGGAGACGCAGGTTTGATCCCAGGTTGGGAAGATCCCCTGGAGGAGGGCGTGGCAACACACTCCAGTGTCCTTGCCTGGAAAATCCCCATGGATAGAAGAGCCTGATGGGCTACAGTTCGTGGGGTCACAACATGACTGAAATGACTGAGCACACAAGCACATCTTTTAGATAGAAACACATTTTTTTTTAAGTCTTTAATTATTCGTGTCGTAATCTGCAAATTTTTCTCCCAATTGCATGTGATTTTTGCTTCTATCTTGTATGTTCAGTTCAGTTAACTAGCTCAGTTGTGTCTGACTCTTTGCGACCCCATGAATTGCAGCACACCAGGCCTCCCTGTCCATCAACATCTCCCAGAGTTCACTCAGACTCACGTCCATCGAGTCAGTGATACCATCCAGCCATCTCATCCTTGGTCGTCCCCTTCTCCTCCTGCCCCCAATCCTTCCCAGCATCAGAATCTTTTCCAATGAGTCAACTCTTCCCATGAGGTGGCCTAAAAGTACTGAAGTTTCAGCGTTAGCATCATTCCTTCCAAAGAAATCCCAGGGCTGATCTCCTTCAGAATGGACTGGTTGGATCTCCTTGCAGTCCAAGGGACTCTCAAGAGTCTTCTCCAACACCACAGTTCAAAAGCTGTCTCTTATACACATCTNTGATTCCCTCCAAAGAAATCCCAGGGCTGATCTTCAGAATGGACTGGTTGGATCTCCTTGCAGTCCAAGGGACTCTCAAGAGTCTTCTCCAACACCACAGTTCAAAGGCACCAATTCTTTATAGTCCTGTTCTCACATTACTCTCACACTACTGGAAAAACTATAGCTTTGACTAGATGGACCTTTGTTGGCAAAGAAATGTCTCTGTTTTTTAATATGCCTTCTAGTCTATTCCCATGTTACAAATGAGGAAACTGAGGCTCAGAGAGGGAAAGTGACATGCCCAAAGTCACACAGCCCAGATTTGATTTCAGGTGGTCTTCCTAGTTCTGTAAGGCTTCCTGAGCAGAGCAAGCGCCACGTTTTCTATCTCATGGAGTCCAGTGCCTTCCTTGCAGGGGGACTACCAGTGGAGGGAGTGACTTGGGGTTCCATGCTGGGCAGAATTCTCATCACAGTTCCTATCCTCTGATAATTCCCAACTGTGTTGATAGATCCATGGTACTGAAGCTTCTAGAACCATAGGTTCTGAAGGACATAACATCCTGGCTGAGTATACTCTCAGACACTCAGCCCTCTCAGGCTGTGACCCTCATCCTTTACACAGGTAAGAAATCTGGAGCTCAGAGAGGCTGAATGAACTGCCTAAAATTGCACACCAGGTCAGTGGTAGAGGCTGCTCAATTTTTGGGCCACTGACCACTAGCTCCTAGGTGACTTTCCCTGGCTTTAGCCTCCTTCATGGATGTTAGTGAGTCCATAACCAGTGGCAGTTCATGTTTGCTTCCTGTCTGATGTTTTCCTGGGGCCCATCCATTAGTATTTATTGAATAACTGAGGAGATGAACCAGATGCCAAGCCCTTTATATGTATTATGTCACTTAATCCTCACCATCCCTCTTCATAGCAGGGGAGGTAAGCCCCATTATACAGGTGTGGAAACTGAGGCTCAGAGACAGGAAATATCTTGCCCAAGGTTTCTGAACTCGTGGAATTTGAACAGGAAGTCACCTTCTCTTATTGTCCTCTCCCTTTTTGCATCTCAGTTGCCTCTCTACCCATGCTCATATTAGATGCCTGAGTTCTATTCTGTAATGTCTCTGAGGGTCCCAGAGCACCCAACAGGACCAGTCCCTGGAAACCTCTATCATAAGCTTTGCTGAAACTTACAAGGTCATATGGAGAAGGGAATGGATACCCACAAGTATTCTTGCCTGGAGAATTCCATGGATAGAGGAGCCAGACAGCCTATACAGTCCATGGGGTCCCAAAGAGTCCATGAAGTCACAAAGAGCGATGAACACTTACATACTTACAAGATCACGAGTTGTCTGGTCTAAAGCCAGAGAAAGGAGGGTGGGCTACAGACACTCCCATCTGAGTCCCCCTGCCTCTTCCCTGGGGTTCACNCATGGGGTCCCAAAGAGTCCATGAAGTCACAAAGAGCGATGAACACTTACATACTTACAAGATCACGAGTTGTCTGGTCTAAAGCCAGAGAAAGGAGGGTGGGCTACAGACACTCCCATCTGAGTCCCCCTGCCTCTTCCCTGGGGTTCACCTCTAACACAGCAAGACCTCTGCTCTTAGCAGGATCTGAAGACACATTTGTGAGCACACACAGACTCGCACTGTGGTTCTGGCTCTGGCCCTGAGTTGGCATTATCAGACTTAATACCATGCTCAATTTGATCTCCATGTTTAGCAATTTGATCTCCAAGCTTAGCAAAGCAGATTTTCCTCATTAATCTGCATTTATGCTTCAAGGCAGTGCAGCAAAGTTCAACCCATTTTTACTTAGCTGAATGAACATGAAAAGGTCAAAAGACTTCTTCATAATTAGAGAGCATCTCCCTCCTGCTCTCTCCCTGCTCCAGCCAGCCTTGTTCCTTCTCCTCCTGGTCTTTCTCTTCTGTTTCTCTGCTGCTAAAATCCCCAAAGATGTGCCTATATGTCCTGAGTCAGGTGAAGTGAGAGATGAACTGCCTAGGGCTGGAGGGGGTGGTGACCTTGGGTCAGACAGACTCAGACTTGAGCCCACACTTCTTCACTTTCTCCAGGTGCAACCTGGAGCAAGAAACTTGACTGAAACATCTCTGTAATGGCCATGAGACCCACGAGACCCATGCCTACTCCACGGGGCTGTTAGAAACATTAAATGGGATAATATACATGGGATTAACATGGTGCCTGGCACGAGGGAACTGATCAATGGCTGCACTGGGTGAGTTGTAATTTGGATACTGAAGGGCTCTCCACTGGGCACCAAGAGCAGGGGTTCCAGGTCCGCCTTGGCCCTTACCACAAGTGATGTATCTAGCTCTGGCGGGGGGTGGGGGTATGGAATCTGGTCTTTCACTCAAGAAAGAAAGGGTTCAAATTGAGTCTAATCAAAGGATAGCAAGGCTGGAAAGGCTATTGGGAGCTATTCACGTGATGGGTGGTAAAAACTGAGGTCCTCAGACTCAACTCACTAGAAAGGAACTGATGGGTCATGGTGTCATGGCCAGTTACTCTCAGCTCCACCCACATCCCACAGTGACTCAGGGACTATGGGAGCTGAAAGGACCCCAAGAAGGTAATTTTGACCTAAATGAAAACATATCAGTATTTGTGGGATGTGACTAAAGCAGTTATTAGGGGGAAATGCATAGCACTAAATGCCTACATTAGAAACGAGGTTTCAAATAAGTTATGTTAGATCCCAACTTAAGATACAGAAAAAAAAAAAAGAAATTTAAACCAAAAGTAAGCATACAAGAGGAAATAAGAAAGGTGAGAGCTGATATTAGTGAATTGAAAAGAAAAAAAGAAAAAACATAAAACTGAAGGCTGATGCTTTGAGGTTAATAAAATAATATAAATATCAGTCCAATACCCCAGTTTACCCCCATCTACACACACTACTCAAGGCTGTATATTGTCACCCTGCTTATTTAACTTATATGCAGAGTACATCATGAGAAACGTTGGGCTGGATGAAGCACAAGCTGGAATCAAGATTGCCAGGAGAAACATAAATAACCTCAGATATGCAGATAATACCACCCTTATGGCAGAAAGTGAAGAGGAACTAAAGAGCTTCTTGAAAGTGAAAGAGGAAAGTGAAAAAGCTGGCTTAAAACTCAACATTCAGACAACTAAGATCATAACATCCAGTCCCATCACTTCATGGCAAATAGATGGGGAAAGAGTGGACACAGTGGCTGACTTTATTTTTCTGGGCTCCAAAATCACTGCAGATGGTGACTGCAGCCATTAAATTAAAAGACACTCACTCCTTGGAAGGAAAGTTATGACCAACCTAGACAGCATATTAAAAGCAGAGACATTACTTTGTCAACAAAGGTCTGTCTAGTCAAGGCTATGGTTTTTCCTGTGGTCATGTATGGATGTGAGAGTTGGACTATAAAGAAGACTGAGCACCGAAGAATTAATGTTTTTGAAGTGTGGTGTTGGAGAAGACTCTTGAGAGTTCCTTGGACTGCAAGGAGATCCAACCAGCCTATTCTAAAAGAGATCAGTCCTGGGTATTCATTGGAAGGACTGATGTTGAAGCTGAAACTCCAACACTTTGGTCAACTAATGAGAAGAGCTGACTCATTGGAAAAGACCCCGATGCTGAGAAAGATTGAGGGCAGGAGGAGAAGAGGACAACAGAGGATGAGATGATTGGATGACGTCACTGACTTGATGGACATGGGTTTGGGTGGACTCCAGGAGGCCTGGCGTGCTGCAGTTCATGGGGTCGCAAAGAGTCGGACGACTGAGCGACTGAACCAAACTGAACACACACTACTATATATAAAACATAACTAATAAGGACTTCGTGTATAGTACAGGGAGCTCTACTTAGTAGTCAGTAATGGCCTATATGGGAAAAGAATCTTAAAAAAAAAAAAAAA
>SJYV01013240.1:0-12814 GCA_006410875.1 Neotragus pygmaeus | reverse complement strand
TTAAACTATTTGTTTTGCTTGTTAGTAAAGTTATTTTACTTTGAGTATTGCATACCAATCTTTTTTTTTTAATTGAAGGATAAATGCTTCACAGAATTTTGTTGTTTTCTGTCAAACCTCAACATGAATCAGTCATAGGTATATATATAAACACCCTCTCTTTTGAACCTCCCTCCCTTTTCCCTCCCCATCCCACCCCTCTAGGTTGATACAGAGCCCCTGCTTGAGTTTCCTGAGCCACACAGCAAATTCCCGTTGGCTACCTATTTCATATATGGTAGTGTAAAGTTTCCATGTCACTCTTTCCATACATCTCACTCTCTCCTCACCATCCTTTTTATAGTAACTTTAAAAAACATATATTATAGAAATTATCAGTTATTTGGGGGAGTCCCTGGTGGCTCAGATGGTAAAGAATGCCGGTGACCCTGGTTCGACTCGGGTTGGGAAGATCTCCTGGGGAAGGAAATGGCAACCCACTCCAGTACTCTTGCCAGGGGAATCCATGAACAGAGGAGCATGGGGGGCTACAGTCCATGGGGTCGCAAAGAGTTGGACAAGACNCTCAGATGGTAAAGAATGCCGGTGACCCTGGTTCGACTCGGGTTGGGAAGATCTCCTGGGGAAGGAAATGGCAACCCACTCCAGTACTCTTGCCAGGGGAATCCATGAACAGAGGAGCATGGGGGGCTACAGTCCATGGGGTCGCAAAGAGTTGGACAAGACTGAGTGGCTAACACTTATGTACTTATCAATTACAAGTCTTTTAAAATCTCTTTTATTTGATGATTTACATTAAATTTCTTATAATTTTACACTTAGAACAAGTTCAATTTGTTGTTGCCTTATATTTTTTATTTTAATAGTCTCTGAAGCCATTAATATTATGCAATATTTTAATTCAGCATACAAAATTTGAATCATTGGACACTTCAAGAACAGAAATAAATATTTTCACCATCAAACAATAAGTTTATGAGAATAACTCTCTACAGCTAGTCACCGCACATACCTTGGAACTATGCCACAACAGTGAAAACTCAAGCATCTCTACTTACCCTGTTTAACACAAACATTTGCTAAGTGATAGTGAAACATGGTGATAATGGGAGAAAATGAAGACGAATGATGAAGAATGAAAAACACCATATCTGTGTGCCACGTGGATGATCCCTGATATACTTTAGGGAAGAAATACTACACCTTACCTGGAATGTTCAAAAACACCATAGGTCACTGAAAAAGTTTGAGCATTTAGTTTCCTTTTAATATTATAGCTAAGAGAATAGAATACTCCATGATTACATGTACTGAATAAAACAGAATTAATATCTTAGCATTAACCTACCACCTCGTGTCACTTTGGAAACTATTACAATATCCAAAACTAATAAATTACATTTTGTATACATAAAGCAGCTTACAAAATTCATTATTTAATCATGATAGTAACTTGCTTACTATAAATAAGTAAATTCCTACTAATGAGGAATTTAAAAAGGTGATAAGTAAAATTTAGCGAGTGACTTTTTCAGGTGAACGGAACTGTTGACCATCAAGGAGAAGTTATAGTTTGTCAGGGATATGGTGTATGTATGCTCAGTCGCTCAGTCATGTCTGACTCTTTGTGAACCCCTGGACTGTACAACATTAGGCTCCTCTGTATACGGAATCCTCCAGGAGAGACTCTTGGAACTGGTTGCCATTTCCTTTTCCTTCCGCCTTATATCTATTCTCATTTTGATTAATATTTTTGTATCCATAATCATGATTGAATTTTCCCTGTGTTTTTTTATTGTGCATGTTAAAAATGGGTAACTGATGCTATCTATAATTATGTATTCATGTGACATATTCCATGTCACTGTTGTATTTCTAGCCACCTTTGTTTTTTCTCATTCCATCCTTGTTTAACTTGCAAACTATGATGTTCTAAAAGCTTAAAAAGTGACCTAAAACCTAATTTAGATGCTTCTTCTCTAAGGAATTTCAGTCTAGAATTTTTCTGCAACTTTTTTCAGTCACAAATGGTCTCGCCTTATAAAAATCCAATAGCTGTTGAAACTATTGCATTCTTTATTTTCTCTCTTGAATTGGGCACAGTAATTCCTTGTAGATTTTTCAAATATTTGATAGAATTAATAAATAAATATCATTATCAGCCAAAACACACACACACACAAATACTTATTACAATTAAGAAGTAAGATCAGAACTAAAGTCTTCTCTCTTTAAATGCTAAGAAAATGGAGAGGGCAAAAAAAATCTTAAGAGCAATAGTTAATTTCATATTCATAAAAGAAGTTCCACTTTCTGTGGAAATACTATTCTAGGAATCACCATAGCACATTTTTTCCTCAAACCTTTTATGTTTTCCAATGAGGAAAATTGTAGCTTGGAGTTTTTATCAGTGGCCAAATTTCTGCATCAAATCAATTGAAGGAATGATAAACAATGCATCATAAGGCCAGATATTCAAGTAACTGGTTTTGACACATGCAGGCATGCTAAGTTGCTTCTGCTGCTGCTGCTGCTAAGTCGCTTCAGTCGTGTCCAAATCTGAAACTATATGGACTATAGCCCGTGAGGCTTTTCTGTCCATGGAATTCTCCAGGCAAGAATACTGGAGTGAGTTGCTGTGCCCTCCTCCAAGGATTCTTCACAGCCAAGGGATCATACCTGCAACTCTTAAGTTTATGGCATTAGCAGGCAGATTGATAACCACTAGCACCACCTGGGAAGGCCAAACTGGTTTAATATTACAATATAGATGCATTGTTCAAATCTTATGAATAGGCAGAAATGTCACATTGATCAGTCTCAATGTTGATGTATGGCAAAACTAGTACAATATTGTAAAGTAATTAACCTCCAATTAAAATAAACAAATTTAAAAAATAAAATAAAAAAAGAGTACTAGATATGTGTGTGTGTGTGTGTGTGTATATATATATATATATATATATAATGTATTCTCATAACTTTTCTATCCTAGTACTCATAGAGATATCATTTTATGCATCTATTAGGTCAGTGAACATCATGGCATCTGGTCCTATAATTTCATGGCAAATAGATGGGGAAACAATGGAAACAGTTACAGACCTTATACTGGGGGACNTCTCATAACTTTTCTATCCTAGTACTCATAGAGATATCATTTTATGCATCTATTAGGTCAGTGAACATCATGGCATCTGGTCCTATAATTTCATGGCAAATAGATGGGGAAACAATGGAAACAGTTACAGACCTTATACTGGGGGACTCCAAAATCACCGCAGATGGTGACTGCAGCCATGAAATTAAAAGACACTTGCTCCTTGGAAGAAAAGCTTTGACCAAACTAGACAGCATATTAAAAAACAGAGAAATTACTTTGCTGACAAAGGTCCTTCTGATCAAATATACGGTTTTTCCAGTAGTCATGTATGGATATAAGAGTTGGACTATAAAGAAGGCTGAGCCCTAAAGAATTTATGCTTTTGAACTATAGTTTTGAAGAAGACTCTTGAGAGTCCCTTGGGCTTCAAGGAGATCAAACCAGTCAATCCTAAAGGAAATCAGTCCTGAATATTCATTGGAAGGACTAATGCTGAAGCTGAGGCTCCAATATTTTGGCCGCCTGATGAGAACTGACTCCTTGGAAAAGACACTGATGCTGGAAAAGGTTGAAGGCAAGAGAAGAGGATGACAGATGATAAGATGTTTGGATGGCATCACCGACTCAATGGACAGGAGTTTCAGCAAGCTCTAGGAGTTGGTGATGGACAGGGAAGCCTGGAGTGCTGCAGTCCATGGGGTTGTAAAGCATTGGACACGACTGTACAATTGAACTGAACTGAAATGACTAGTTCAACACACAGATGTCCTCTTTTTTCCTTTAAGTTTTCAGAAGAATTTGGAGATGTTCTATATCTCTTTAAAAATTGTGCAGCAAATTGGCCTGATCATTCTAATTTTCTAAAAAAAAAATTTCTAATAACAAAGAAATTTAAAAAATATCTATCTGGACATCTAGGTTGCTTCCATGTCCTGGATATTATAAACAGTGCTGGGGGGTTCAGGATGGGGAACACATGTATACCCGTGGCAGATTCATGTTGATGTATGGGAAAACCAATACAATATTGTAAAGTAATTAGCCTCCAATTAAAAATTTTTTAAAAAGTAACAAAAAAAATACTGAAAAAAATCTATCTGGATTGTAATTAAAGAGCAGCAAAACATATATACACTACCACGTGTAAATTAGATAGCTGATGAGAAGCTGCTCTATAACACAGGGAGCCCAGCTTAGAGCTCTGTGATAGCCTAGAGGGTGGATTGGTGGAGGGGAGGGAGGTTCAAGAGGGAGGNAATCACATAATAGAAAAGCCAGTTATTTTATTCCCATCCAATGATTTTCTTTACTTTTTCTTAGCAAACTGGCCAAAGTAACAGTTTTGTAATCTCTTGATTAAAAAGAAAAAGTAGTCCTATTTACTAGGATATGAGAGTCTTCCCTGCTTGTCACAGTATAGAAGGTTAAAATTTAAAGAATGGAGCTTAGCAATAAGACATTCCATTCCTTTGTCATATTATTCTATTCTTCTTTATGTTGGTAGAATTATCTCAAATTATACTTATTTATTAATTTTACCATAGTTAAATTAACGGTTTATAATTCAAAGCAAACATCATACATGTCCCATTTGTCCATAAATATCATGACTATTTAGACAAAGATTTTAAGTACTAGAGTTAAAGCACAGCTAAAGTATAATTACAATTTTAATATTTTCAATCAAAACAATTTTCTCTTTATATCATACATTAACTCTCTTCCTGCCTGTTAAATGGAGAATGCCATAATATATTTCTTATGTGGTTCTGAGACTTGATTGTTTGCTCAGTCACTCAGTCGTGTCAAACTTTTGCGATCCCATGGACTGTAGCCAACCAGATGCCTCTGTCCATGGAATTTTTCAGGCAAGAGTACTGGAGTGAGTTTACCAGTTCCAATTCCAGGGGATCTTCCTGACCCAGAGATCAAACTTGTGTCTCTTACATCTCCTTGCATTAGCAGGCAGATTCTTTATACTGTGCCACCTGGGAAGCTCAGGTATGGTATTACTGACCTTTTAACTTTCCTTCCGTTTTTGTATGAGATGACATTTTGGGGTTGTTCTTTAGATTAGTAGCTACTAGGTTTGGTCACCTGATGTGAAGAATTGACTCATTGTAAAAGACCCTGATGCTGGGAAAGATTGAAGGGGGGAGGAGAAGGGGACAACAGAGGATGAGATGATTGGATGGCATCACTGACTCAATGGACATGAGTGGCAGCGAGCTCTGGGAGTTGGTGATGGACAGGGAAACCTGCTGTGCTGCAGTCCATAGGGTCACAAAGAGGTGGACATGACTGAACGACTGAACAGAACTGAGGTTAAGTTTTGGAGAACAGGTTTACACAGACGTTTTTCTAGAATAACAGTAGTTGGGGGGAAATGACAGTATATTATTCATTCATCACTGTCATTTGGCTGGCACACCACCTTGATAGTTTGGCACCTTTCCTTCTTTTAGGAATTAAGAAAGTATTTGATCTTATCAAACACATGAAGTATCACCAAAATGAGTGTAAGTCATATTTCTCTAAGCAAGTGCTATCACTTCTGCATGGAAAACAATTGTGGTTGTTTTTTACTATATGTAGACACACACACACACACACACACAAATGAAAACCTTGATAAAGACCTGGCTTTTATTTCCAAGTAAATAACTACCTTAAGTTATTTATAGTCAACCAAAACAATATCAGAACTCTGCTATTTGAAATCAGATGTTAACATGTAGCATTCCAATTTAATCAATAGCCAACAATCTATTCTGAAATAATTGCAACCATTAGAGTTGTCTAAGCAATTCTTATTTTCTCTCAAATCAATCCATTTATTAACAGAGCAAAAGAAGAAAAAAAATTAAAGACTACTTCAAGCTTTTTCCCCCCACTATTATTCTCAAAGAATAGTACAAAGGTGAGGCAATGTAAGTTGGTCATAAAATGTTTCAACAAGGAAAAATGTCAGGGCATGAAGAAGATCATTACTGTTGGCGCTAAAGAGAATAATAGAAAGCTGTGTTCTCTCAGGGCTAGGGCCAAGACTTCAATTCTATTGCTATTGGAGAAAATGCTGCAGGTGCAAGAGTCAAACTGGTTTCTATTGTAAAAGCAGTAGATTATTCTGTGATTAGTGTCTGAAACTGCTAAGCTTTACCTCCTCTCCTGTTTAGCAGTATTCTCATATAACCTAGAATCTGGTAACTCTTTCTGTATCTACCAGGATCTGTGATGTTCTCTAATATTTTACATAAATGTATACATACAAGTGAGACACAGGTTGAGCGATCTGAGGTAACAAACTGATTCCATTTTGAGATAACAAACCTGAAGTTTGCAATTCCTATCAATTTGTTGCTCTCAGACTTTGAAGGTGATACAATTAAACCCAATCAGAAGAATATACAATTTTTGAGTTTTTCTCTAGTGATGGTGACGGTTTAGTATGTTTCTATCAACTTGCTCTCACCCTTGTCTTTGAATACAAGACCAGATGTACATTTTCAGGGTTCTTTGCACTGCTTGGAAATTTCATCATGGCCACTGAACAAGTTGAAGTTAAGTAGTAGAAGGGAAAAAAAAAATCTCATGATTTTGGCCAAAATAGACAGATGTTCCAACTAACAAACCTTGTCAGTTTCAGTCCCTGGTTCATGAGGGGGATCACTCGCTAAAAGTGATATTAAAGAGTTCAAAATTAATAGGGTAGTGTTCATGGGAAATAATAAAGATAATAACAATAATCTTCCAGAATCATCTAAAGAGAAATAACATTAATATAGACTCCAGAAATGCTGAAGTGGGGCTATGGCTGAGACTAGAGCAGGGCATACTCAAAACAGAATCATTAAATAGGGGAATGTTTCTTATGGACTGCAATATGTAAACTTTTTTTTATTATGCACACACTCTGAGGTCTCAATCAATATTGCTGGAACATGATGATTATTATTATAATTCACAATTGATCAATGTTTCAGTGTTTAAGAAGAATTCTAAATAATTTTTTACCAAAGAAATAATATGTATCTTCTATATTTTTTCCAAAACAAGAAATTTTGAGAAAATAAATATAATAAGAAATTAAATATAATAGAGAAAAAATATTGAGGCCTATTTTAATGAATCATCAATAATGAATTTTGAATGATAGAGTTATATTTTATTTTTTACATAGAAGACAAGATTCACAACTGTGGGGCTTCGTTTTGTCTATCCCTTAGATCACATTTCAGTGATTAGATCCATTTGGACCCTGACCTGATACTTAGTACATCAAAAATATACAGCAAGGGAAGATTTGCAGAGAGAATGAGGAAATGTCTTTTCTGTACATTAACTTCTTTATCTGTAGCAAGAGCATTATATCTTAATTCAGATAAGTACTTTGAACATTCAATTAGATAATAAATGTAAATTACTGGGAAGAATTAAAATCAAAACTCAATAAACGACAGCTACTATTATCATAGTAATTTTTAGACATGTTAGCAATAAAAAGAGGGTTTCCCAGGTGGCGCTAGCAGTAAAGAACTCACTTATGCACGAGACATAAAAGAGAAAAAATTTTCAGGTTGGGAAAATCCCTGGATTGGGAAGATCCCCTGGAGAAGGGTATGGCAACCCTCTCCAGTATTCTTGCCTCGAGAATCCCGTGGACAGAGGAGACTTGTGGGCTATGGCCAAAAGGGTTGCAAAGACTTGGACTCAACTGAAGCAACTGAACATGAGAAATAAAATGAATGGGTACCAAAGATGAGCTATACTGATTCAGATTCTCAAAGCTTTCTCCTGGTCATTTTCTTCTAGGTTACTTTAGACTGAAGTAACATTGCAGGTGAAAATGCAATGCTGAACTCTAGTAGGATCATCCCTACCTTCTTAAAAATTTTTGGTGCAAACTGGAATGAGTAGACATTTGTTGGAATTTTCTTTTTACAGAATATATTAATGAAAAAGATAAGTGAAAGCAAGAGCAAATTTATTTCTTCCCAGTGTAAACTTCCTGGAAGAGCAAGCAGCAGGAGTCTGCAAATGCATGCCTGTAATTGTATGCTGTCCTGTCACCCCCTTCTGGAATCAGATGATGCCATTTTTCATATTCTGAAAGGAGCACCACAAGAGGTCAAGGCAGAAACAACTTCCCCACATAAATCTTTGCTCTTTCATGAAGTTAATCAAAAAGAAGTCTGGAGAACAGGAAGATTATCTGTGCATAGTTTATACTCCATGGGCTACAAGTTTTTGTTTTGTTTTAATTACCTCTTCACAAATTGCTGGCTCTCCAACACTCCTGCTGGCTGTCATGTCCTCCCAAAAATGCAAGTATATTCATCACTGCACAGGGTGTCTGCCAAGTATTCCTTAATAAGCAAGGCTTTTAAAACTATTTAGACTCTCTTACAAGATTTGACTGAAGTACATTTCCAATACCTTGATTTCCTGACTGGCTTGACTTTGTAATGCAATCCAGTATTGTAGGATAATTAATATTTCCACAGCTGTGCTTTGAATAATGAAGGTCTACTCAGATAAGATTTCAAAATAACTCATGTTCTTATTCATGCCAGACTTACATATTCAGAACAGAAAATATAATAAAAGATAACCATGCAATGATTTGTACTTCCTGTGGCATTTGGATCTCCCAAAACTAAGCCACAGCATTAATAGACTTTCAGGAAAGCTTAACAACTTGCTTGGTGTACTATAAGAGTATCTTGAAAAGATGCAGACTTGATTTTCAAATTTCTTATTTAGGATAACAATTAGGGAGGTTAAAATATTTAAAGTATCAGTTTTTGTTTTTGTTTTTTAGGGTTGTCATGATAAAGTACCAATATTGGTGCTTCCTTCTGATTGAAATTGTTTCCAAGGATAGCTCCATGACTCACTCATTTTCCTCCTTAAGTTCGTTCTTATTATCATTTTCTTAGTAAGACATCCCCTGATTTATATTTGGACACTGCTCTCTAAACACTTTCCTTCTCTAGTAGTCTCCAAGCACTTATTGTCTACTGAGTATCTTATATCTTAGTTATTTTTTAAATTGTTCCTCATTATCAACTAAACTTTAAGTTCTATAAG
Source organism: Neotragus pygmaeus (assembly GCA_006410875.1). Taxonomy (NCBI): domain Eukaryota; kingdom Metazoa; phylum Chordata; class Mammalia; order Artiodactyla; family Bovidae; genus Neotragus; species Neotragus pygmaeus. The sequence goes on along the minus strand of SJYV01013240.1, from coordinate 3,621 downwards.
CATAAAGATTTTTGTCCAATATATTTCCAAAATATTCCAAATAACAGATTAATAGGTAGTTAATATTAGTTTCCTAAGCATCATTACTTGTTATAAAATAACAATAAAGAATAATGTATCTTCTTTAATGTAATCTTCTAACAACTTAATATTATCTGTATGATACTTTCAGAGGTATAAATTCATCTAAGCTTTGTATTTCCAGATTTCTCTAGCAAGCAGAGAACCTCTTACCAACATGGTGCTAAAAATTCCAAGCACACTCATTTCAAACAGATACTGATTTAAAGCACCTCTTTAGTAACTTGGAGTGTAGAAGAAGAATGTGACAATAAAGGAAAAATTTGTGAACAGTGATATTGAGATCTAAAACTGAGGTCAGTGAGAAGCTGAATAAATGAATTTAGTTGAGATAAACTAATTCCAGATTAACGATTCAGGGTTAGGCTGTTTGTTGTACGATGATGCCACTCTAACTTATTGAACAAAGTACTGGGGACTTCTCTAGGGACCCAGTGGTTTATACTCCATGCTACCACTGCAGGGGATGTGGGTTCGATCCCTGATTGGGGACCTAGGATCCCACATGCATTACAGTGCAGCCAAAACATCAAAAATAAAATAACATTTGAAACAAACAAAGTAATGGCTTGTGAAATGAAAAGAATGAATATAATATAAACCCAACTCACAGTAATTGTCACATTAGGTGGCTTGGGAGTTCTGTTGATTTGCACAGAAAGTACTGGAAAAATGAGAGGTTGGTCTATGCATAGTGGCTAGTACAGGATACTAGTACTCAGACTATACACTTTATACTTAATAATATGAAGGAGAAAATAACTTTCTTTCATACAAGTACATATTTAATGATAAATGTGATTGGATCATAGTTGATACATGAGTTCAAATTGTAAATGAAATTCCTTAGCTTCAAGGAGAGATGAAAGAAGATAGGAACCCTGAATTCTTGATTTAGTCCTGTTACTACTAACTGTATGATTAGATTTAAATTTGAAATAATCATACTGACTGTGTTGAGAATAGACTTATAGGCATTTTGGGTATGTGAGTAGAAGCAGGAAAACCATAAAGAGGTCATTATAATAGTCTTGTTAAAAGAGAAATAATCTTGAAGCAAGTGATAGCAGGAAGCAGTAGTCTGTGGAGCAAGTGGTGATAAGATGTGCTGATGAGTTGGGTGTGAAAAAAAATAGAGAATTCAAGGATAAATGTAAAGCATCAAATAATGTGTTAGATGGTAGGGCTCAAGTGNATAAAATTCTGAAAATAATTTATTTGTTTATATGAATTAACACTTTCTATAAAAGGTCATGATGATGTCAGATAAAAAAGCGTACAGTGAATAGTTTAACAGAATATATCAATGAACAGTATTCCTAAAGGCAGATGTTATAATATACAAAAAAAATTTACTATATGGACATTTCTAATGAGTAAACTATTATTTCAGATAAAATAAATAAGCAGAATTTTAATTAAAACATCACTTAATTCTTTGACTACTGATTATCATCAAGTGATTTGAAGTGCAAAAAAGCAAATGATCTATATCTGAGAACCTGGATATTGTGAAATATATGTTGGTTTCATTAATTTCATGAATAACTATATTCATGCTCAGGTTATGTAAATATTTAAAGCATGATACCTGCTTATAGTGTTCTTATAAGGTTCTTGCATTTTTAGGAAGGTATCACAGGTACAGAATTATAAATATCCCAGATTTATAAAAGTGAGAGCCAAAGGATTACAAACCTGTTGGCAAAACATCTAGGGAATCTAAGAGAAGATGATTTTTGGAATCAAGGTCCTTATAGTGGTAAAAGTGGCTAGAACTTAGTATAAGTTACCAACACACACTCATTTAATTTTAACAAAATTGAACTTTTGGACAATGATACTAATCAATAAAAGCTTGAAAGAAACAACCATAAACAACTATATTCAAGGTGGTTGACTCTCCTGTGAAGGATTAAAATATGTTTTGGGATGAACTATGTGCGCTTCGATAGTCCCACGTTGAAGTGCTGACCTCCGAATACATCAATATGTGACCATTTTTGAAGACAAGGTCTTTATAAGAGGTGATTCAAGGGAGCCCCAATCCAGTATGGGGCTTCCCAGGTGGCGCTGGTGGTGAAGAACCTGCCTGACAATGCAGGAGATAAGAGAAGTGGGTCTTCCTGGGTCAGGAAGATCCCCTGGAGGAGGAAATGGCAACCCACTTCACTGCTGTTGCCTGGAGAATCCCATGAACAGAGGAGCCAGGAGGGATACAGTCCCTGAGGTCACAAAGAGTCAGACATGACTGAGTAACTAGGGACAGCCAATCCAATATGACTAGTGTTCCTGTAAGCGGACATTTGGAAAGTCCCTGATAGTCCAATGGTGTACGGGGATGATCCAGAGAGACGTTGTGGGGTGGGAGGTGGGAGGGGGATTCGGGATTGGGAGCTTGTGTGCACCTGTGGTGGATTCGTGTCGATGTATGGCAAACCCAATAGAGTATTGTAAAGTTAAATTTAAAAATAAATAAATTAATTAAAAAAAAAAAAAAAGACTCTTGCAATGCACAGGTTATGGGTTCAATCCCTCATCTGGTTACAAAGATCCTGTGTGCCGCAGGGTGCCACCAAAAAAAAAAATGGGGGGGGCGTGGAGGAGGACCCTTGGACAGATAAACAGAGACAGGGGAAACGCACAAACAAGGATGACCATGTGAGGACATGACAAAAAGACAGCCAACCACCTGCATGTTGAGGAGAGAGGCCTCAGGAGAAGACAGATCTATCCACAACCTCATATTAAACTTCTATCCTCCAGAAACTCGGGAAAATAAATTTCTGTTTCTTAAGCCAGCCGGACTGTGGTATTTTGTTAGAGGAGCCCTGGAAAAGTGATAAAGGATGGAAGCGAGTTGACATCAACACAGCTAGATGTGTTGTTCCTTTTTTGTCTGCCCAGCCATTACTATTAAATATTTGCTGATACAATTTAAGTGATACAGATAAGGATGACTGGTTAAACAATAGTTTATGTGCATTGTCTTTAATTATAGTTCACTATTTCTGGATATATTTCTCCAGCAACAATGCACTTACATATTTATGATAGGATAATATATGGATTCTCCAAGGGAACCAGATGGAGTTTCTTTTCATTTGAAAGTTGAATACTATTAACTTGAGGCAGCATAAGATGAATCTGAAATTATGCCCTTCCCTAAAGGCAAGAGAGCACCTTATCCGCTATTTCCAGAAACTTTCAGGATCAATAAATTTATCTTGAAAAAAAAAATCTTCTCTGAACAGATGTTCTCAAATAAGTTTAAAATCTTTCATGAAGTGTTTTTCATTACAGATATGTTTCATGATTTTGAAGAATCTTATTTCTAATTTTTGTGCACAAACTTGTAACTCATACACAGCTATATCAATAATTCTGTTGAGTATGACTTCTAACTGAATAATGATTAATATGCAACCAATGAATCAAAGATACTGTGTTTTGCCTATTTTGAGGTAACAATCTGCCTTGTTTTCATTCTAGCCATGAAATCAGAAGATGCAGGAATTCAACTGAGAACAGTCTCAAAAT
>SJYV01013239.1:0-17387 GCA_006410875.1 Neotragus pygmaeus | reverse complement strand
GGATCGATGCCAGCTGTCCAGCAGCTGTGCCCTGAAATCTGTTACTATGTTTGCCTTTCTGCAGAGACCTCACCTCCCATGGATGATTCCGGTCAGCAACTGAGCTTGGCAGCAGCGACAAGGTAAGCCTGTTCCTGGGAAATGTGGGACTCCCTGGAAGGATGGCTTGGGCTCAGAACTCTCCAGTGGCCCCTTAGAGTCTAAGACATTTCAATCATGCTTTCTCCCTCCCTTCCCTTCTTCCACCCGCCCTTCTTTCCTCCCTTCCTCCCTCCCTTCCTTCCTCTTTCCCTTCCTTTCTTTCTTCTTCCCTACCTCCTATCCTTCCTTCCTCTCTCCCCTCCTTCCTTCCTCCCTTTGGGGTCAGACCTGCATCACGGTTTCATGGCTCCAAGCCCCTCTGGTTCCTGTGCAGTTTTCTTCTTGGGTGTTGCCCCTAATTAAATATTTCGCATGGATTCTAATTCTAACATGTCACCTGCATCTCCATGCTAGTGTACGCTTCTTATGGGAGCCCAGCTGAGTCAGCATCATCTTCTCTGTATAAACAAACACATGTGTTCTTCAGCTGTTTGTCATCTCTGGCTTATGAAATATAGTGAAGTGGGAAGAACCCAACTGTAGCATTCTGCATCCTGGGGCTTAACATCACTGTTCAGTCTCTCACAAGCTGTGTGACTTGGGGTAATTTAATCTTGCCCTTAGGGCTATCAGCTTTTGAGTTAGTAAAATAGGGTAGGAATTCCCACCTCAGCAGACTATTGGGACAACTGCATTAACGGTATGAAAATTAAAGGGGCACAGTACATGATGGGCTTGACTCATTGGAAAAGCCCCCAATGCTGGGAATGGTTGAGAGCAGAAGGAGAATAGGGCAGCAGAGGATGAGATGGCATCACTGATGCAGTGGGCATGAACTTGGCAGACTTCAGGAAATGGTGAGGGATCGGGAGGCCTGGTGTGTTGCAGCCCATGGGATTGCAGAGTCAGACTGGGTGACTGAACAACAACATGTGTAGCATGTTCAGTCATAGCCAACTCTTTGTGACCCCATGGACTACAGACCACCAGACTCCTCTATTCAAGGAACTTTCCAGACTCCTCTGTCCACGGAATTTTCTAGACAAGATCACCAGAGCAGGTTGTCATTTCCCACTCCAGGGGACCGTCCCGACCCAGGGATCGAGCCCGTGTACCCTGCATCTGCTGCATGGGCAGGGGGATTCTTTACTACTGTGCCACCTGGGCTTCCCAGCAGGTGCTAAAATGAGCGTTGACTTCCTCCTGATGGTCTTGCAGCTTGAAGGTCAAGTTTCTTAACATGTAAAGACAAAGGCCAGGCCCTCAAGGGTGATGCCTTCCTTGAGGATACCTCCGGGGATGGTTTTTTTGGGGGGATTCCAACTTGGGGTCAGCTAGCAAATACCCTGGCCATGCTTTACGTTTTTTTTTTTAAACCATTTCATCAAGGACATCTAGGCCAAACCACTCCTTTACAGCCATGGTATTTGACGCCAAGAAAACGTAGCCTAGTTTCCCTCAGGACAATGGACAAGACGTATCAAAGCTAAAGCTCAAATCAGATCTCCTAATTCCAAATCAAAGGTCATTTCATGTACATTCAATAATTAGGATTTAAGATGAATAGATTTTCTAAGATTCCTCTTTGTTAAGTTACTGATTTCATCAAAGTATAAGAATGAAACATAGTTCAGTAGGTAAACCCCAATTCAAGAACAAATTCACTAATTGGCTTTTAGGATTCTTATGTTGCTGTAATTTCTGGAAGTTACATTAATGACAATGGAAAAAAGGAAAAGTGTCCGCCTGTAGCATATTCTTATGATTACTTCCACTTGAAAATAGAGACAAAAGGCTAACATTAGCTTTTTTTTCCCCCGGCTAAGAAATAAGCTTGATTTTGGTTTTATTATACAATAAATTACAATATGCTTCACACTGGTCAACATGACCTTGCTAGAAGAATGTTTTATTAAAACTTATTTCCCAAAGTGAGAACAGTGAAAGCCAACTATTAGAGTTTTATTATCCACTGAATTATGTCCCTCCCAAGCTCAGATGTTAGATCTTAACTCCCAGCTCCTCAGAAGGTTACTGCATTGAGAAATGGTCTTTGAAGCAGTAATTAAGATAATATGAGGTTTTTGGCCTGGGCCCGAATCCAATATGACTGGTGTCCTTAGAGGAAGAGGAGATCAGGATGTAGACCCACAGAGGGAAGAGCAAATAAGGACACAGCCAGAAGGTGACCACCTACAAGTTGAAACCGAGGCCTCCGAGAACCAGCCCTAACCCTCAGGACTGGGAGACAATACATTCCTGTTTAAACCACCCTGTCTGTGGTGCTCTGTTATGACAGCCTGAGCAAGGCCATAAGGAGATAAGCCACCTCCTCCTGATCAGGCGGGAGGCAGTGAGCTCGAAGTGTCAGGGTGAACCATGCGATGCCGGAGCCCCCATCACCAATGGAGCTGCAGAGATGGGCTCCTAAGACCCCCTAGACCTTCTGCCCCTGCGGATTCTGTTCCCATCGTTCAAAGAGGACCTTCATCACTGAATCAAGGCTCAAGAAAACCACTCATTCTGCAGCTGAAATAGACACACTGATCAGGAGTGGAGGACTGCTCAGGTGCTGGAGGAGCAGGTGTGGTTGGACGGAGGGTGGGTGGGGTGAGTGGCGCCACGTCTGTTCTGAGCATCTGCATGGACTACGACCTTCCCTTTTCAGTACCTGAGCAAGAGTACTCTGTTCAGCAGCAGCATAAGACTGGGATAAATTCAGGGCTCATGCTACAAGATTTAAACATATTTTTAAAAGCAGCTTCTTTTTATTAGATGCCTGATACTGGCAAGCAGCTGAACCTAAGGTAAAAATAATAACTCCTCTTCTTTCCTGCATCTAATTCAAGAGTAAACCAGATAAAATAAATTTCCTAGGTGCTTTCTAGCCAGTGTGATTATCACTGGTATTACTTTGTGATGGGGTTTTCTCAAGGTCGCTCCAGAATTAGCGACACCAGGGGACCAAGCATTCATCCATTATATGGGTTAAAATGACTAATTGAGGGTCTGAGTTTAATTATACTCATAAGCAAAGGCACAGTGCAGTTCCTTTGATGGCCTTAATAACATTCCCCTGTACACAAAGATAGATGGGAAAAATTAGGGTTGTATATTGTTGTCCTTTAGGACAAGATGCTGAAGTGGGAATAGAATAATAAAAGTAAAGAGATGGCTCGGCGGCACTAGGAAATGAGCTGTGGATGTTAGCAACGCCAGCCTCATGCAAATACTTCAGCTGGAGATAAAGCCCTATGTGCTTGCGACTAAATGTAACACAGCCAGACAGTAAGGCCCATCTGAGTTGTCATTTTGAGCAGGCAGACTTTTTAAAAGTAAATAAAGCATACTCAGGAAGGTTTTACCTGCAGTTCAGGATGAAATGATGATCAAGGACATGAAGGGATCATTAGGATATTGATTTGTGATATTTTAAATGGAAAAATGCAGTCATGCTTTGCACTAAATCCTGAAAGGATTCATTCTGTACTCAGTCATGGGAATGGAACGCCTTAAATGAGACTTAAGTCATGTCACGTGCTCTGTGTGAGACTTGAGAATGACTGTGGACTGTCACGTGTGCATGCTAAGTCGCTTCAGCTGTGTCCGACTCTTTGCAACCCTAAGAATTGTAGCCCTCCAGGCTCCTCTGCCGTTGGGATTCTCCATGGCTTGGGTTGCCATGCCCTCCTCCAGGGTATCTTCCTGATCCAGGGATCGAACCCACATCTCTTTTGTCTCCTACACCGGCAACTGGTTTCTTTACCACTAGCACCACCTGGGAAGCCCACGGGCTTTCATGGCACCCAACAAGTTCAAAGCCAGCAAGTCCTCGTAACTTTCCTCATGAGCATGCGCGTGTGCAGGTGTGTGTGACTCTTTGTGACCCATGGACTGTGGTCCACCGGGCTGCTCTGTCCATGGAATTTTCCAGGCAAGAACACTGATGTGGATTGTCATTTCCTACCCCAGGAGATCTTTGAGAAGCAAGTTCTAAGTCACGAGAGAAAGAAAGGGCTGCTCATAAATGGGTTGAAACCATGAGCCTCAATTCCTCACACTGGGAGATGCTTATTTAACAGCTGTCAGTCAAAACGGTTGGACTTGAACGTCTTTGGCTGATGCGTCCTCACCTGGCCTTGCAGAGCCAATTCTGCTGCAGGCAGTGAGTTGCTGTGAGCCTGAGCTACAGAGGGGAACACCCTTGGCTTAGCGAAGAACGACTTTCTGGACTTCCCTGGTGGCTTAGAGAATAAGAATCTGCCAGCCAACGCAGGGGACACCAGTTCGATCCCTGGTCCAGGAAGATTCCATGTTGCGGAGTAACTGAGCCCGTGGATCACAGCTACTGGGTCTGTACTCCACAGAAGTCACTACAATGAGAAGCCCACACCGTGCAACAAGGAGTGACCCCCACTCGCCGCAACTAGCGAAAGCCCACAAGCAGCAGTGGAGACCCAGCACAGCCAAAATAAACAACATTTTAAAAATGAAAAAAAGAATTGACTTTCTATCTGGACCTGCCGCCATCGGCTCGGTGTGTGGGAGCTGTCTGGGGACAGACAGCCTCTCTAGGTTATTCACCCCTTTTTTCTCCTTGGGCTACATCCTCGGGTGCTTCCTGTACTTGGCGGGGTCTCTGGGTTCCTCACTAGCGTGACTGTATCAGGTGACTGTATCCTAGGGCTGCCAGAAACTGTCACAAAGTGAAGTGAAGTCGCTCAGTCATGTCCAACTCTTTGCAACTCCATGGAATGTAGCCTGCTAGGCTCCTCCGTCCATGGAGTTTTCCAGGTGAGAATACTGGAGTGGGTTGCCATTTCCTTCTCCAGATCTTCCCAACCCAGGGATTGAACCCGTGTCTTCTGCATTGTAGACAGATGCTTTACCGTCTCAGCCATCAGGGAAGTCCACCGAAAAAACTAAAAAGAAAACCAACTGTCACAAACTGGATGTCTAAAAACTACAGAACGTTATTCTTCCATAGTTCTGGAGGTTAGGAGTCCAAGATCAAGGTGTCAGCAGGGCTGTGATCTCTCTGAAGGCTCTGGGGAAGAATCCTTTGCCTCCTTCTAGCTGTGGGTGGTTGCTGGCAAGCCCTGTCATCCTTGGGCTTACAGCTACATCACTCCATTCTCTGCCTCTGTCTTTACATGGCTGTCCTCCCCCAGTGCCCTTCTGTGTGTATAAGTCCTCTTCTCGTAAAGATACCACTCACTAGACATAGGGTTTACCCTAATTCAGTGCGACCTCATCTTTTTTTTTAAATATCATTGAAGTACCGTTGATTAATACTGTTGTGCTTATTTTCACTGTACAGCAGAGTGAGTCAGTCACATGTATATATTCTTTCTCATTGTGGTGTTTCACAGGATACTGAATACAGTTCCCCGTGCTCTACAGTATGACCCTGTTGTTTATCCATCCTATATATAAGAGTTTGCATCTGCTAATCCGAAACTCCCAGTCTGCCCCCTTCCCACACCCCTCACCCCTTGGCAACCACAAGTCTGTTCTCTTTATCTGTGAGCTTGTTTCTCTTTCCTACATAAGTTCATTTGTGCCATATTTTAAATCCCACATATGAGTGATATTCAGATGGTAAAGAATCCACCTGCAATGCGGAAGACCTGGGTTCGATCCCCGGGTTGTGAAGATCCCCTGGAGGAGGGCATGGCAACCCACTCCAGTATTCTTGCCTGGAGAATCCCATGNTGTTCATTGGAAGGACTGATGTTGAAGCTGAAACTCTAATACTTTGGCCACCTGATGAGAAGAGCTGACTCATTGGAAAGGACCCCGATGCTGGGAGGGATTGGGAGCAGGAGGAGAAGGGGGCGACAGAGGATGAGATGGTTGGATTGCATCACCAACTCAATTGACATGTGTTTGTGTTAACTCCGGGAGTTGTTGATGGACAAGGAGGCCTGGTGTGCTGTGGTCCATGGTGTTACAAAGAGTCGGACACAATTGAGTGACTGAACTGAACTGAACTGGGGCTGTTTACATCCAGGATATGATCTGTAGGTGCATTTTATTAATCCTGGTCTGTGATTTTTGGGAGGTTGGTTGATTTTTGATTGGTTGCTTACTGTATGTTAGCCTAAGCCTCACCTCAGAACTACTGACTTGTAATGTCTAAGAAAGAGTCTGTGATACTTGGAAAATCTTAACCTTTGAGAACACAACTTTTTATATATAATAATATAATATAATATAATACAAGTTATATCCCCTGAAGAACAGAATTGTATTTTCTGATATATAGGGTCATGGACTAAAGGGGGGCGGTTCCTTTAGCTAGGAAGGAAGGAAAATTATAGTAGGCAATCATAAATCTCTCTTATAAGAGTTGAACAAAAATATGATAGAAAACATTTTCTTATCAAAGTAGGGTTATTTAGAGAATATATCTACATTGACTTCATTGAGTGATGGTCAGATGAAAAATATCATGAGTTAATTTGCTTCATATTAGTTAACTAACATGCTTGTTGAATATAAATGGAGGCTACCACAGTTTTATTGGAAATATATGTTAATATTTGAAAAGCACTGTGATTACATTGGGTAAATTAATTTAACCTCTTTGAGACTGATTTCATCATTTGTAAAATGTAGTTAAAGCAACTTGCCCTGCCTATTTCACAGACTTAACTTGGAAGCCAAATTATTATATAAGCGAAGGTTCATTGTAAATGATAAGACATAATTCAAAAGTTGTTACTTAACAACAGAAATGAGGAAGCTATGCAATGAAATCTATCAGTCAAAGAAGAGTTGTTCCAAATATATTTGAAAAATGTTTTTCCACAAGTTAAGCAAATTCATGTGATATTTTTGTTTAGAGTCTATTTCTCTCAGATTTCAANTACTTAACAACAGAAATGAGGAAGCTATGCAATGAAATCTATCAGTCAAAGAAGAGTTGTTCCAAATATATTTGAAAAATGTTTTTCCACAAGTTAAGCAAATTCATGTGATATTTTTGTTTAGAGTCTATTTCTCTCAGATTTCAAAGGACTTGACAAAATTGGTCTTACTAAATTGCTGCCAATGAGGCAGTTTACAAGTGTTATTGTGTTACCTGTTAGGAAAAAAAGGTCTTTGAAGATCCTGACTTGTACAGAAACCAATAATGTATAGTAATGAAGCTAGAAGTAGAATCATTGTCTCCATATCTGGCTCATTTTTCTTTACAGGATTTGGCCACTTTGACTTTAAAAATAAACTAACACTGTCTTAATTTCTGTTGTCATCTATAACTTTAAAAATTTTGTATGTGAAAGAAAATATTAGTTTTGTATTATAAATCAGTACATGTGTGAACATAAACATAAATACATACTACAATGCTTTCATACAAATATACATATATATATTAAAATACATATTGTTCTTTGTGCAATTAACTATGATATGTTTTCTTTCGGGTTAAATTTCACCAAAGTATTTATTGCAATTTAATGAACAGATTTAATGAGTAATGAGTACGTCCTGACCCACAGTTTGAGTCTGCATAAACAGTGAAACAATGTTAATCTAGAGATTCAGGGGCTTTATGGGCTTCCCAGGTGGCACTAGTGGTAAAGAACCCACCTGCCAATGCAGGAGACACAAAAGACATGGGTTCGATCATTGGGTTGGGAAGATCCCCTTGAGAAGCGCATGGCAACTCACTCCAGTATTCTTGCCTGGAGAATCCCGAGAACAGAGGAGCCTAGCAAGCTACGGTCTATAGCGTCACAGAGACTCAGATATGACTGAAGTGACTTAGTACAGCACATTCATCCAGCAGAGGTCCTACAGGTGTGTTTTGTTAGGACTAATCAGTGGACATTTTGGTTTGTTTTTTGGTTGATTCGTTGATTGGCTTTTATTAGCCTAAGCTTCACCTTGGAATTCTGAATCATAACATCTAAGGTAGGGCCTGGATTTACATATTTGAAAAATCTTCACAGTTGAGTATTCAACTTTTAATATTTTTTTGTGATTTAGTGTCTAATCACATGATCTTCTCATTGTTAATATTCTACATACTAGATGTATCCATCAAACTCAACAGGTACCAAATTAAACTTAGGATCTCCAAACAAACTCATCCAACCTGATCCTTCCTTTCACTTCAGTGTTCTCAATCCCATATGTTCTGTCATAGTTTCTGGGTTCTACATTTCTACCTTGATGAAAGATGTTACCATATACTCAGTTACCAGTGAGCTAGCCTCTCTTTTACTCATCTCCTCTCCATAAATAAATTAACTAGGATTACTTATTATTTCTGCTTTTACTCACCTTGCTTTAGTTCAAGATCTCCTTATTCTTTACTTAATGTATTGCATTATCCCTCTTAGCTGATTTCCCTGTCTATCCTTATTCTCTTTAAATCAGTTTTTGCTGCTATAGGTTAGAAGAATCCCCAGAATCTTTGCTTAAAGCTTTTCAGTGACTCTTTCTTAATAGAATAAACTTGGAACTACTTTGAGCATCAAACAAATAGCAAGGTTTTCACGACCAGACTTCTGCTTACCTCTCCAACTGTAATCACTGCAACTCCCCTTCATGCTTACTTATCTTTGCTTAATTATTGTCTAACATGACCATCGTTTTCATATTTCTGTAGCATTGTGCATACCTGGACTCATGACAGAGCTTCCTCATTTGACCCCTGACTTTGGTCTTACTTCTTTCAAACCATGTTTTGCACACCTGGTAGTTGTTGGAGAGATATCATATACTCTAATTCCTTGTTATTTGTGTGTGTGTGTGTGTGTGTGTGTGTGCGTGTATGACCTTAGGCAAGTATGTCCCTGTACCTTAGTTTGCTCTTTTAACTTGAAAAGATTTTGCAAGGTTTAAACTTAAAACATGGACATTGCCCATCATGATTTCTGGACATCTACAGAGGGGTTTTCTAATCCCTGGTTTTACAAATCCATGTTTATAAAGTTACACCTAAATATTTTATATAATGAAGTTCACACACTTAGATTTGGCTTTGAACAAATGATACATCATCTAAAAATACAGTTTAATTCTGTGTGTAATTCTGTGTGGATTTATCAAATTTCTACTTTTTGCTAGATCTGGAGGTAAAAAGTAAATAAACTCTTTGTACTTACAGTCTTTTTTAAATCAACATTAGAAATTCTAAATATTTCAAAGGCATTTATATATTTCTAATAATGATAATAACTTATGTAAAATATTTTGTAGCATTATATCTTTTTTCTCTTTTTTGGGATAGCCTAAATGCCAAAAACTTGAAAAACTGGCTTAACTTTTTTTAAACAAAAGCATCATAATGCTTTAAAATAGTCGTGGATTTATCAATTTGGAGAGATAATATTATATAACATTAACTTCATTCAAAATTTTTGAAAATGTAATGATCTATAAAAGAGACTATATAGCAGTTTAATGAAATTTAAAAATAATACCAATATTTGCAAGAAAAGAGGAATCACAAAAAAATGGACCATGCTGTCTTGGAACAAAAATAGAACTTATAGCTAAGTAAAATTTAAGTGCAAAGTGGGACAAATTAATCAGAAATATACATGCTCTATAGGCAGAAAAGGCTGCTAGAATGAAGCAAGATAGCTGCAGGGGCTCATGGGCAAGTCTCTCTGTGGTTTAGGAAGTGCTCAAGAAGAGTGGCTGAAGAGAAGCATTTCCTTTTCCAAAGATCTTCAAAACATTGTCCAAATCTCACCCTCTTGGGAAAATAGTACACACAAAACAGTTGGCATGGTAGATGATGTATATTTCCTTGGGTAGCCTCTCAGGAAAAAAGGGCCAGCGGCTGGCTCTATCTTACATGAGTAATAGAAACTGGGGAATAATCCAAGGAATATCAGAATAGTATAAATATCCAAGAGCAGAGAGAGATTTTACACAGGGTCAGGAAATTAAAATGAGAAAAAGGATCAGGAAATTAGTGAAGTAAAAATTTAGTTCCGGTTTAAAGAAAAAACAGCTAGAGTCCAACAACTCTGCTATTCAAAAATGGACTACTGCAAAACGTGTTTGAAAGCTATGACACAGAGAATGCACTAATTTCCAGCTGACAAAAACGAAGATATATTGCCTCAGACTAATCTTTTTGTCAGAGAAAGATTGAATGGATAACCTATTTGGTCTTTTCCACCTCTAGCTCTTTTTTTATTTCCACTTCCATTATTCTGTGAATATACAAAAGAGAGGAATATAATATTGTTAAAGCTCAGGTATGATTTATTGGCTTACTGTATCTTTAAGATAATACATGTACATTGTGTTCTGATACCTGATAGTGCATTTTTTTATGAATAGTCGTGAGTAGAGTAAACAGACTCATAAAGCCTGTTTAAAGTGTCAGTGTATTACTGCTGGGTGGTATCTTGGGGCTGCATTAACTTATACATGCACTTTTTCTTCCTTTCATTTCTCTCACTCCTCCCCCTTTTAATTAATAGATTTTCTCACTCGTGAGCATTTAGCATTGCCTTGTTTGCCTGACATAGTTCCCTTTGGGGTTTCCCCTGTGGATATTGTAGAAGGACATGGGGGAAACAGTTTGATGAATCACAATTTGTTGAAGGCAGTTATGGTAGCAGCGATAGAGAAATGGAATATTTGCAAAATGCCAGAGGTGAAGAAATAGGACACACATGATTAAAGTTGCCATAAAATCAAAGCTGTCAATGCAACAAAAGCCATAAAAAAGAAATATTCTGGCAACGTCAGTCTCCCCACACATCCAGGGGTGCCATGAAGCATATTACTGAAGAAAGTCCGTTAGGAGCAGAGGAAGAATTTTTTTCCCGTTGACTATGAAAACATGTGCTGAGCTATAAATGTTCTCTGCCTCAGGAATTTTAGCTTAAGACACCTGGGAACAGCATTCAGAGCACAAACACTGCCAGCCCTGTTTGAAAACTTTGAAGAAAGGGTGGGGGGAAGATGAGGAGGGAGGAGTGGTGAATTGACGAAGGAGATTCAAAGGCTGAGGTCGACCTTGAGGAACCCTAATAGAAGATCTGGAATCTTGCACTGAATAACACCTGTATTGTCCTTTCATAAAGATAGTATTCAGAGAGCCAGAAGTATGGAAAATGTCCCATTTCCTTCCCAGGATCCACAACTATGGGGCAGGTGGAAACTGCTGAGTGATACATGACATGTGTGTTTAGAGGATAAAATGGTAAGTATTCCTTAGCTGATGAGATCCACCTCTTTCGGCAGGAGTGGTTGATTAGAAAGGGACACAATCTGTAAACTTCAGAGATTAACCTAAATACCTAGGGAGGTACAAAGAAGGGGTCACAGTGACTGCTTTTGCTGCTCTGCCTGGAAAACTGCCTGATTGCAAGGTAGACTTCTAACATTAGAGATACATTCTGAAGTAGTGATCAGGTTTTGAGTGAAGAGAATACACAAAACTCAGGGGCTAACCAAAGAACAGATTTGGAGTATGGTTAAAAAAGAAACAAATTATGTTAGCTTCTTATGGAAAATATGTCACAATTTTTTTTAAAAAATCATTTTTTTTGGGGGGGGGGGTCCAGGCTACTAGTGCCATAGTTTAAAATACTTTTGCTAACATGTAAAAGCATTTTGTGGATGTTTGGTGTGAATTTAGTTGCATGCAAATGGCCTGATACCGTGAATCCAGCCAGGATCATTTTCTGATAAAGAGCTCGTTTTCCTCTCCTCCAATCTTATTTGACATCTCTAGTAGTAGTGGTGATGAAGTAATGAGAGTAAAGATGTTAAAGGGGAGGAAATTGAAAATCCTCTTATAGTACATATATTCTCCCCCAGTAGGAGTATCCTAGAAGACTAAAAAGCAGAATACATTGTGGTGACAACCAGGTAGGAGGGACATCAGATAGGTCTCAGCAGACCCTCAAGGGTATCAATCTTCTGCAAATTCTTTTGTTAATTTGTGTCTATACTTCCCAGGAAGGCTCCTTTTACTGACACTCAAGCTTTCTTGGAGCCACTTGATTACTTTCAACACATAAATATTGGTCAGAAAATAATAAACAGACTTTTCCGGAAACAGGCTTTATTCTGGTTTGGAGCTCATGTATAAGAGCATGGCTCGCTACACAGGTCTGTCTACACAGCAGACTGGGGAAATGTGCTGCTGCTGTTGCTGCTGCTGCTGCTGCTAAGTCGCTTCAGTCGTGTCCAACTCTGTGCGACCCCATGGACTGCAGCCCACCAAGCTTCCCCATCCCTGGGATTCTCCAGGCAAGAACACTGGAGTGGGTGCCATTGCTTTCTCCGGGGAAATGTGCTGCTGCTGCTACTGCTGCTAAGTCGCTTCTGTCGTGTCCAACTCTGTGCGACCCCATAGACGGCAGCCCTCTAGGCTCCTCTGTCTCTGGGATTCTCCAGGCAAGAATACTGGAGTGGGTTGCCATTTCCTTCTCCAATGCATGAAAGTGAAAAGCGAAAGTGAAGTCGCTCAGTCGTGCCCGACTCTTAGCGACCCCAAGGCCTGCAGCCTTCCAGGCTTCTCTGTCCATGGGATTTTCCAGGCAAGAGTACTGGAGTGGGGTGCCATTGCCTTCTCTGGGGAAATGTGCACCACTTACCAAATGTTGGGTCTTCAGACTTGTCATTTTCAAAACAAAGGAACTGACATCAGATATTTCTATAATACCTCTTCTGGATGAAAAACTTAACAATTTTAAGTAAATTAACTTCTCTTAGTCTGTTTTCATATCTTTGAAATAGAGATATTAAAATTAATCCTTTTTTCCCAGGGTTGTTGTAAACCTGTCTGTTGCAATCTTTATAATATATATAAGTACGTGCTTAGTCACTTAGTCATGTCCAACTCCTTGCAACCCCATGGACTTTAGCCCACCAGACTCCTCTATCCATGGGGATTCTTCAGGCGAGATTACTGGAGTGGTTTCCATGCCCTCCTCCAGGATATATATCAGTATCATCATCATCACTATTATATCTTTGTTTTAATATTTTCCTATAAACATTAAAAGTTTCATTTAGAAGCTGTTTGATTTCTCGAATGGAATAAAAGAGAAAGCAAAATGTATTTTTTAATACCTTTTGTAAGATTTTGCTCTAACTTATTATTTAAAAATATCTGAATTTAACTTGCAATAAAAGAGGTACTGTGTAATTGTAATCATTTCCATAGTAGCAGACCGCTGGTGGGTGGCAGGAGGGGTGAGACACAAAGGTCTGAGACTTGAGTACAAGTTCAACCAGCAGGAGAAACTGGTTTGGGACCAAATAAGCTCTTATTCAAGTAAAACTGTTGAAAAACACTGCCAGGGGAATACAGAAAATAACTGGGGAAGGAAATTGCTTTTGGAATAAATGTTCTGTTCTTTCAAGTTTGCTCTGGTAGAAAAGTACCCCTTTGAAAAGACTTAATAGAACCATTAAAAAGACCAAACATGAAGTATCTCATGAAATCTTAAAAGGTTTATTTTACAACCATTTTCCTAAAAGTGTATGTGGAAGGAAAAGAAGCCAAAGAGATGAAAGTTACACTTTTGTACAAATGCACAAGTCTATTTGATGTACAATAATTCAGTTCAGTTCAGTCACTCAGTCATGTCCGACTCTTTGCAACCCCATGAACCGTAGCACGCCAGGCCTCCCTGTCCATCACCAACTCCTGGAGTTCACTCAGGCTCATGTCCATTGAGTCAGTGATGCCATCCAGCCATCTCATCCTCTGTCATCCCCTTCTCCTCCTGAATAATTACTGGTGTCTAAATCTATCCCTAATATGCTATCTGATCTGTGCTTTGCCATGTTTCTTGTTTTTGTTTATGGATCAAGTGCTTACCCCTAGTTTGGACATCAAACAAAAGTGTATGGTTTTCCCTTGCCTTAATCATTTATTGAACTTTTGCTCCTAACTCTTTAATTATACCTTATTCAAGTTCTCCTTAAATTTATTGAAAGCTTTTGATGTAACTGGCCCTTCTCTTACTTATTAGTTAGTACACAATTACTGTGTACTATTGTTTATTCATTTGTTCAACAAATTTGACTTCAGTGCCTGTCCCAGGTCCTGGGGATAAAAGAATATATAAAATACATACCCTGGTTGCAAATAATTTGCAGTTAAGTGCCATTTACAATCTAGGCCATTTAGATACAATAGTAAGGAGCTACAGTGTCTTTCACCAATGAAGAGTAACTATCCAGTGTTGCTTAAAGGAGGGGGGGGTCAAGATTTTTAGATGTATTAACAATTTTGCTGAATCATGAAAGACCAGCAGGAATTAGCCTGCCCATTTTGAGGAGTCTTGAAGTGATTCAGGAAAAGGGGAAGTGAGGTATTTCTAGGCTCAGAATAGAAAGAGGGTTTATTATTATGCTGCTGCTACTGCTGCTAAGTTGCTTCAGTCGTGTCTGACTCTGTGAGACCCCACAGACGGCAGCCCATTGGGCTCCATCATCCCTGGGATTCTCCAGGCAACAACACTAGAGTGGGTTACCATTTCCTTCTCCAATGCATGAAAGTGAAAAGTGAAAGTGAAGTCGCTCAGTTGTGTCTGACTCAGCGACCCCATAGACTGCAGCCTACCAGGCTCCTCCATCCATGGGAGTTTCCAGGCAAGAGTACTGGAGTGGGATGCCATTGCCTTCTCCGTATTATTATGCTAGGGGGGCCATAATAGAATATCACGGGCTGAATCACTCAAAAACAGAAATTTATTTTTCACTGTTCTATAAACCTTTCTTGGCAGTCTAAGATCCAAGTTTTCTCAAGCTTGTTTCCATAAGGTCTCTCTCTTTATCTTGCAGACAGCTGTCTTCTTGATGTGTCCTCACTAGGATCTTATCTCTGAGTGAGTGTACGCTTGTTGTCTCTTCCTTATCTTATAAGGACAGTGGTCCTTTTAAATTAAGATCCCACCCTTATGACCTCATTTTACCTTTATTATCTCCAGAGTCGGACAGGACTGAGCGACTTCACTTTCACTTTTCACTTTCAAGCACTGGAGAAGGAAATGGCAACCCACTCCAGTACTCTTGCCTGGAGAATCCCAGGGACAGGAGCCTGGTGGGCTGCTGTCTATGGGGTCGCACAGAGTCGGACACGACTGAAGTGACTTAGCAGCAGCAGCAAGGCACCTTAGAGGTTAGAACGTCAATGTATTAATTTGAAGGGAACGCAGTTCAGTCTGCATAGGAGGTATGGATTTAATTTTAGCAGTTCAACATCACTTAAGTTTAGTCAATGAGGTAAAGAAATGGGAAAGAGCATAAAATGCTTGAAAGTCAAACTGCATCTAAGTTAATAAATTGTAGGGCAGTGGGAAACCACTGAAGAATTCTATCTGATGGACTATTGTAGTCAGATCTGCCCCTTTTAAGGGGCAGATCCTTTTAAGGATCATCTGGCTTCAGGGTAAAGGATGATTGGAATTGGAATCCCTGTCAGAGGCAAGATCAGAAGCAGAAAGACTGGTTAACAGAGAATGGCAATTGAGGCTGCATCAGAAGTGGGTAGATAAGGGAGAACTTTGGGAGATAGAATTGATAGGAATTAATGATTAACTGGGCATAGAAAGTGAAGGAGGATATCTGATTGATGCTGACTTTGCGCTATTTGGGGAAACTTAGTACATAACGAGTTAAGTAATGGAAAAGTACTTGGATTTAGGAATCAGGCAGGAGATAATGTAACCTACTTCAATATGGTGAGTTTAAGGTCTGTAGGACATCTAGATGAAGATGCCTAGATAGATTTGTAAGCTTGAATTACAGGAAAGAGGTCTTGTATGAGATCAGTTGGAAATTTTTAGAAATAGGACAAGTTAAGAGTTAGAACTAAGATAATAAATTAAATTAACTAGATTAATGTAAAATGAGAGGAGAGTAAAAAAAGTGTCCTGCAAATATAAAGGTAGAAAACACTATCATTTGAGTTATAAGTAGGAGAAGACAAGGATTCCATTCTTATTGGTAAGTATAAGATATAAAATTTAATAATACCCTAATTGTGAATTTGATTCAGTGCTCCAAATAAACAGCAAATTATGTTTGTATTGTGATTTACCAAAGAAATTGCATTATAAAGACTTATTTTTGCTGTACTTAAATATTCTTATTCTCTTTGATTTAAATTTAATCTATGATTTGATTTTCAGCTTAAGTTCTTTTAAAAATCTAATCATTATTTTGGTTGCAATAAATTTCCAAGTCTTCCAATTAGTGCTAAGATTAAAACCTAAATCCCTATTAACTAATAATGGAGCTTTAAAATTTTGAATAACTCTAATAATACTCTCAAATATGGGAAAATTTAATTTTCTGAACATTGCATTGCTGTGTGCTTTTGATTTCAAATTGCATAACTTTAATAGCTGCATCTTAAAACACTGTCTGGAGATGCTAATTCCTATTCTCATGGGGGATATTCATCACTGCTGTGTCATATTCATACTTGTCACACAAACACACTCATGGGTATATCTACCTGAGGGTATTTACTATGGTTGTGGAAAAGAGCAATGTATGCCACCCCCAATATGCCACATTGGTATGTTGATTATTTTGAATTAAGATTATTTAAGAAACAGTAGATGCAAGAAGGATACTCTGACCTTCTTTTATTTCTCTGAAGGGAGGAAAGTAATCTCCAAGGGAAATGTACCCTCCCTATACTGGGAGGTAGAGAGACATAAATAGGGAATTCAGGCCAAGAAGACTGTGTAAATAAACCTTGTTACTTCTTCACTAATTAACTACCCCAAAACCCAAACACCTCCGTTTTGTTAGTTTTTCACAAATGTATTATTTTTTGTCTAAAAGGTATAAAGCTGCCTACTTCGGTCACTTCTTTAAGTCTCATATTTTTATGAGCTTTGTACTTACAAAATTTGGGCTTCCCTGGTGGCCCAAGTGGTAAAGAATCCATCCGCCAATTCAGGAGGTATAAGAGGTGTTAGTTTGATCCCTGGGTTCCAAAAATCCCCTGGAGAAGGAAATTACCACCCATTCTAGTAATTTTCCCTGGAGAATCCAATGGATAGAGGAGCCTGGCAGGCTACAGCCCTTGGAGTTGCAAGGAGTCAGACATGACTGAAGTGACTTAGCAAACATAACACACAATCTGTTTCACGTCAATTAAATCATTCACTTCACTTCAGTTGCTCAATTGTGTCTGACTCTTTGCAACCCCATGAAATGCAGCACGCCAGGCCTCCCTGTCCATCAGCAACTCCCAGAGTTTACCCAGACCCACATCAATCGAGTCAATGATGCCATCCAGCCATCTCATCCTCTGTCATCCCCTTCTCCTCCTGCCCCCAATCCCT
>SJYV01013238.1:0-20372 GCA_006410875.1 Neotragus pygmaeus | reverse complement strand
CTCTTTGCAGTCCAAGGGACTCTCAAGAGTTTTCTCCAACACCACAGTTCAAAAGCATCAATTCTTTGGCTGTCTTTATTTCATAGTCTCTTATTATCTCTGCCAAATTGAATAGCAGATATTCCATAGTGCCATGTACTTACCAATGGATTTAATTGCAATAGCATTATTTTAAAATCTATTACTTGACTGTGACCTGACTAGTCACAGATCAGTTTTTTCCCTGGGACCATCTGTTTAGCCTGGAACATCTAACCACAGCAATTAAACTACCTGTTAGCCTCCACACAAAAGTGTGATGGACTTATTAAAAGAGTCTGAGTTGATAATTCTATGTCATACCTAATCAATTTTCCACCTCCTATCTCTAATATTATTTAAGTAAAGGAGGATATTGGATCTCGGTTTCAATGTTTGTTTTTCCATGATCCTTAAATCATTTTACTAAATCTAAGTGTAATTTTGCTAACGTGAAATAATGGTTGTTAGGCTATACTACAAAATGTTCAGTGCTTGACNATTTTCCACCTCCTATCTCTAATATTATTTAAGTAAAGGAGGATATTGGATCTCGGTTTCAATGTTTGTTTTTCTATGATCCTTAAATCATTTTACTAAATCTAAGTGTAATTTTGCTAACATGTGAAATAATGGTTGTTAGGCTATACTACAAAATGTTCAGTGCTTGGCATAGTGTATTAAGCTAGTAATTGTATCATAGATGGCAAGCTCTTATTTTTGCACCATGCTGTGCTTTTCTGTATTGCTTCACATGCTGTGTAAATAGCTGATTTACACGTGATAAGATTTGGAGGTATTTCCCACATTATTGTAAAATGTCCCTTTGCTTGGTCAACAGAGTAACCAAGGAGAATGCCTCTCCTTTGGTACACAGAATTCACTGGATATGAAAACGCTTTGGCATTCTTATTTCATCTCTGAAACTATCTTAAGAAGTCTTTCAAATATCTTTGTAAAAAGTTAAGGATGATGGTTGTTATTACCAACAGAAGTAGCCTTATTTGAACATCCTATATTTAAATGACTACTTAATACAGAGACTCATAGGTGCTTTCTAGTGGAAAGCAAATGCTCAAATGAAACAGATTTTGTTAGGCAATGGTGATATGCTTTTTATTGGTTAGACTCTGGTAAACACCTGATGACAAATAGTACTTTAACCGAATAGACACGTATCATGCACCACATAGTCAAACCACAAGCATGTAGCTGTAAACCTCAAATGAAAACAAAAGGCAGTTCTCACAGAATTTAAAATAGTCCTTAATCTAAACAAAAAAATATGTAAAGTTTAAGTGACTATAGTGGCTTCATATCACTACGTATGCAATGCAGAAATTGTGGGACTACATTGAAATCTATTCAAATGTAAAGCAATAAAGCACTTTCATGTTATCTTGTATTTATAATACCTACCATTCATAAAAACTTATATTTCTTCAACAGTTATTTTTCTAAGAGAACAACTTATTATTTTCTATTTACCCCAGGACAACTTATTTGTAACTTTAAAGTAAAAGTAACAACCAAATATTTTATTTTTGTAAAGGTACTTTAGCCATAATTTATATATAAAACATGATAGCAAATGAAGTTTTAATCGCAATAGAGGATAAAGACAAACAATTTTCACATTTCAGTTCTTTATAAAAAATATACATATGTCAAAAGGAAGTATGCTTAACTTTGAGATTTTATATTTTAGATTTCATCTTGTGGCCCTGTTTATCAAGTTGACTGTTTTTTACCTGTGTTGTCTAGAAGATTTAAGCTTAAGGTTAGGATTCTAGAAAAGGGTTTGGAGAGAGATGGGATTAGGTATAAGAATCCATTATGCTTAAACATGGCCATACTGCTGCTGTTTAGTTGCTAAGTCGTGTCTGATTCTGTAACCCCATAGACTGTAGCCCAATCAGGCTCCTCTGTCCATGAAATTTCCCAGGCAAGAATACTGGGATGGGTTGCCATTTCCTTCTCCAGGGGATCTGTCTGACCCAGGTCTCCGGCTTGGCCAAGAGGTGAATTCTTTACCATTGAGCCAGCAGGGAAGCCCCAAACATGGCCATAAGTATTTTCAATTTTCTTTGAAAAATCCCTTTACCATCACATTATTCCTTCCTTTGCCAAAGCATCCCACATGGTTTGCAAATCACCTCATTTTAGTAGGTTTTATTCACAGCAAGTTTCTCTTGCAGAAGTTTACAAGAGCAGAGCTGGTTTAGTTAGTGTGGTCTTAGCCATTCTAGGGTATTCACTTTAATTCTAGAGAAGTTCCTAATTAATTTTCTGTTGCAAAAGCAGCAAAGACTGGAATCCCCTTTCTGAATTTCTGCCTTGAACCGGGATGCAGAAAGCTCAAGGAGCTCCACCAGCCAGTCTGAGGGTCCGGACAATTGTTTATTGTCATAGCTATAGCTAGAGGTCTACTATGATAAACTCAGTTGCCTGCTAGTGTGTTAATGATAGACAATGCTGATTCACACATAAGAAGAATCATCTAGTTTTTGGAAATGAATATTGTATCTATTCTAACATTATTTTGAAGTGACTGGTGGTGGTCAAGTTAAAATTCTAAAATTCAGAATGATTTTTTAATAATAGCATACACATGGGATAAAAAATTTCAGACGACCATACGAGAGAATAAAATTCCATCAAGTTTACCTGAATTTGAAAATCCTTACCACCCTCCCACATCAAATGGTAAATATGAAGACAGGCATTTAATGGTATGGGCATGTTGATGATTATGTGCTGAGCAGAAAAGTATCATCCCCAGTTTTCCTTGATTGCCCCTCTGTACTTCTGAATTTACAGGATGGTAACTGGTTTAGTTTAGCTCTCAAAAGTGAAAATTTTCTTGATTTTTCTTATTGAGTAAAAAAGTAAAAGAGTGAGAGACTGAAAACTGTAGCCCACCTAAGTTTAATCATTAATAGTGAGCCCTTCTGTGAACTTAGGTCCTGATTTTGGAGTTTGGAGTCTGACCTTTCTCCGAAAGATAAACATTGTTGCAGGTTCTGAGAAGGGTCACTCCCTTGCTGCCATTGAAAGAGTCCACTTCTCAGTGACTTCTAGCTGGGAACTGAACAGGAGAGCTTAATCAATATGATTCTTCTTGCTGTGCTTTTTCTCTGCTTCATTTCCTCATATTCAGCTTCTGTTAAAGGTAAGTTTGTGTTGCCTTCTGCTAAACTTTAATTTTAATCGTTGAGGGGGAAAATGTTTGTATGTATAATGAAAGAATTCTTAACTAAGGGATCTTCAAACCCATGTAACTTTAGAATGCTGGTGAAGGCATGACTGGGTTGGAATGAAAACTAAATTCAAATTCCTACATACATTAAGAGAACAGAGGTTCCTTTTAGTTTCAGTCCTTCAGACTAGCATGCTTCTTGCTTCAGTCTCTCATTCATGGTTTATTTTTTAAAGGGAGAAAAACGATGCCAGCTATTGTTACCTGGTGCTGCTGGTCACTCAGTGAATGCAGCTGCTTGATTTGAATTGTAAAAGTAGGTTTTAAAAAAACAGTTCTTAAATTTCCTTCCAGTTGCCTAGCAATGTGACATCAAAAAGAATGAGACTCAATGAAAAAGGCATTTGACTTACCAAAGGATTATGAATGAAATGGTAAAGCCTGTATTTAATTCTATCATCATTCAAAAAAGATAAGGTTATCATAGTTGGTGGATCATAGAAAATAAAACTACATGACATAGATTTAAGAGATAACATTTATCTTTGGAAAAATAGTGTTGCTCATTATAGTTTCTATTTTAAGATAATATCGATTTAAAAACATACAAATTGCTAATTCTCAGAGCAAACAAACTTTTGAATAATGATTTCAAAAAGCTGTATGAAATATATTAATATGTAATCTTGTTTTAAATCAGCTAATTTATGCATGCCTTGAATTTCTAAATATTCCACCTGTAAAATGATCGCTTTTTGGAATCTCTTAAGAGGACTCTTTGTCAAAGTCAGTTGACCTATTATAAAACAGCGTGATAGTGTCCAATTTTAATAACTGTGTACTCTAAGCAATTGATATAAAACAATTCACTTGTAAGCTTCTAAAATCCTCTTGAGATAACTGTGGCTTTTTTTTAATACAGTAAAGTTTGTCTCAAAATTTTTTGCATGGAAAATTTCCACATGAGGAAAAGAGACAATTTTTGCTATTGGAACAATAAATGTGGGGGGAGGGGACTAAATTATTTCACCTAAGCAAATTACACTTCAGATTCTTAAATGAAAGATTATATATATATTTATATGCATATATATATATATATATATATATTACCATTTTCTAAAATGTTTGGTAAAGATATAGCCCTTGTATGAAAGAAAATTTTATTGAGAAAAAAAAAAGTTTGTAAATTATATCTGATAGAGAATTGTGAAACAGCTTGCATTTTATCTGTCAAATACTGCTAGATATTCATAATATGACCAATTTATGCACCATGAGATCAAACCTAATACCATGATTATTTTAAGAAAAATGATTGAGCTATTGTGGGCTTCTCTTTTTTCCCTTTCCTACATAGAATATTGGATAACTTGATGTTTTCAAATACCTGCATTTGTAAAGATTTAAATACATACATATACACATACAGAAATGACATACAGGAAAATATGACTGAGAACATAATAGATAGCTACAGTTTGTTGTAAGTTCAGTGACAGTTCAAGAATTTTAGAAACTGTAGCTTATATACTTTAGGCTCCATTTTTGAGAAAAAAAATCTACATTTTCACAAAAAATATTTTACTTTTGCAAATATTACTGAAAAAGATATGACATGTATGCACAACACTTGGGTCCCCTTCTAAGATCTTGGAAAAGGCTTGGACAAGTGGGGGCTTCAAAGCTTAAGTGTTATTAGTGTTGTGATATAAGCTGCTTGTGCCAAATATCGTGAATAAAAAATATAGAACTGGGCAACTTTCTCTTACCCAGATGGAGTAACGTCTTCTCTTATGGTGCCTTGTTCACTCAGTTGTGTCTGATTCTTTGCAACACCATAGACTGTAGCCCACCAGGCACCTCTGTCCGTCCATGGATTTCCCAGGCAAGGATACTGGAGTGGGGTGCCATTACCTTTTCCAGGAGATCTTCCCAACCTCGGAATTGAACTCTAGTCTCTTGTGTCTCCTGCACTGACAGGTGGATTTTTTACCACTAGTGCCACCTGGGAAGCCGTTATTACAGTATCATGGTTTAATCATAGATTCCTTGTCATTTGAAATGATTGACGTTTAATAAGCATACTAGTTGTGAAGAGTTTACTTTAAAATCAGGCCATTATAAATTTGGGATGTTATGCATCACTTCAAAACTCATCTCAAAGTTAATTATCAATGCAATTATTTAGCAAATCTCTAGATCTGGGTGGATGTTGAGAGCAGATTGGACTATAAAGAGAATGGAGAAGGAGTTAGTATAAAGAAGAGATATGCTGACTCAATATTTGGGAGACTCATGTATCTTCTACTTTTTCTAAATCATATTTTGTAATGGTGGGTCTATTCTCACTGCCTTCTTTGGGTTTTCTTCATAATGCTTTTCCTTTCAATAATCCACCCATACATACAGTTTCTACTTAATCTTGTTACCTCTAAACCTGAACTGTTCCTTCACACCAGTCTCTTTCATTTCCTGGCCTGACTGTACTTTTCAGTCCATTCACAACAACCATCTTCCATTTTTTCCCTCCCTTATCTTTCACCCTACTCTTTTCCTTCCAGCCTTCTGGGTTTCTGTTGGATTCCTAAGTCCCCTTATCTTTCATCCTTATCATCACTGCAGGTCTCTTCAAGCCTCACCTTTACAAGCTTATTTCTATTTTGTCTTTTTGCTTAAGTCAGTTAACTATTATATTGATCTGAGTTTAATAAAAGAATACTTTAAGATATTTTTTTTTTAAGTCAAAATTAAAAGCTTTTTTCCTTTGGTGGTAAACAAAATTCCCTCAAAGGAACACATTGAAACAGTACAGACTCCTTTGGGGGCTAAAAATTGATTTGCTCATTTAATCTACCATCAAGTCCTATTGCCCTTCTGCATACTCTACAGAGCAACACCCGAAGACAGAAATTTAGTCAATATATATCAATGGAACATGCCTCCACTTGCTAGTATTGCCAGATCTCTGAGTAACATAAACAGAGAAATACTTATCAAAGAGGAAAGGGCAACCAGGACAACACTTCAGCCCCATCCACTTACTTAAAGGATGTGTCTTTAAATCCTTTTTAGGATATGTCTCCTATTGAAAGAGGTAGGAAAAGTTGTAGAACAAAGCCATTCTTTCCTCTACCTTATCACTTCCAAGTTATCGTCAGGAACTGAAATATATTGTCCCTTTTCACATTCTTCTGACCAGTCAAGTAAAAACAAACAAACCAACCCAACATGATGGTTTGGAAGGCTTTGGCATTAAAGAGAAACTTGTCATAGTTATTTTAATCAGAAGCCAGTTCAGATGGTCCACAAAACTTGAATTTTAGTATATTCCGACATAAAATTCTGCATTATATCTGCTACATTGAATTAAACGTGGAGTCAGCTTTTCTCAACTGCCCTATACTGCTTACCTATCAGAATTGCTGTGAGAGTTAGATAAGGCAACAAGTATTTCCTTTTTGCCCTTTGTAGAGTTTGATAGGTGTCATAAAAAAGAAGGCCTCTTTGACCAAAATATCTTCCTGGTCAGAAAGCTGGTGTTTGAACCTGCTGCAGTATCCCCAGTTTGGGGAGGCTAGAGGGACTTACAGACTTTGTCTCCTTCAAGGTTTTTCCTGCCTTTTTCTGCTTCCTTATTTCATACCTGAGGTTCTGCCTGACTTGGGGTTTGGACACAGCCTGTTATCATGTACACATTTGGGCACCCACCCACTCCATTACTTCCTTCTAGCTTTTCTGTTAAAGATTTTCCTGTTAAAATCCTCATCCCCTTTTGTTGAAGTTTTGTCAGATCATGTAACTTCACCACCCAAAACTTTTCAATAGTTTTTCATCTCACTCAGTCGAATTCTAAGTCTGTGCAAATGCCTTCCCCCTTCACCTACCATCTCCCAGCCACTTGTGGGTGCCTATTTGACCTCATCTTTTTCAGCTTTGTCTTTTACCCAATCCCAGAGTCTTTGGCCTCTGTTATTCCTCCATTACCCCTCTGGGAACTCTCCTCAGGGTCTTTGAACTTGTTCTCCCTTCTGTGGTGGTGAGAAATGGGAGGAAGGAGGGGTGGGGAGTGCCCTCTCTGCAGATACCCAACTGACTAGCCTGAAGTCCTTGCCCAGAATATTACCTTCTCAATAAAGATTTCCCCCTCAGCATCCTCATTTCCTTTCCTATTTTATTTTTCTTCATTAGCACTTCTAATATTCTTTATAATTTACTTATGTACTTGCCTTTTTATTGCCCATCCCCCTTCATTTAAATGTAAATGCCACAAAGGTAGACATGTTGTCTGCTTGTTAACTGGTATAGCCCCAAACCTGGAAAAGTGCTGACTACCCAGTAGGTGCTCAGTACATCCTTGTTGAATGAATGAATGAATGAATTCCTAGCTCACTTCCCAGGAATGGAAGAGGTCAACCTAAGGGTTTATATGTGTATACTGTAGGTAAGAACATGGTCTCTGGATCCAGACAGGGTGTTAGAGGCTTCACCACTAATTTCCTGAGTGGTCTTGGGTAAATAGTATGATCTCTGTGTCTCTTGATTTCCTCATCTATAAAATCAGGCTAATAATACTACCTACCCTATTAGATTTTTGTGAGGATTAAATAATACGTATAAAAGACTTAAGTAAGGAGGTTTTCTTAGTTTTTGACTTTTCAAGTAATTTTACTTCCTTTCTCAGCTGCCTCACTTCTCTCCTAGTCATCTCAGCCTCCTTTTCTGTCCCTCCCCCATATGCATATTTCCTGTGGGGGAAAAAGAGACATGGTTGCCTGTTATAGTTAACTAGTCAATTCTGCCCTGTTCAGTTCAGTTCAGTTCAGTCGCTCAGTCGTGTCCGACTCTTTGTGACCCCATAAATCGCAGCACGCCNCTTTTTTTTTTTTTTTCCTGTTTGTGGGTTATTTATCCCATAACCTTGACAAAGGAGGATGATAAAAACAGACACAGACAGGGTTGTTTTAAATGGCAGTCGTACCTTAGGGCTTAGAAGGAGGTTTAATGCAGAAAAGCACTTGATGCAGACACTGAGCAGGATAAAAGCATAAAAAAGTATGAGAAAAGAAAAGTTCTCTCCACTGCCCCAGTTCCTTCAGTCTGGGCCAGAGAGGTTTCAGTGGAAGCCTCCGTCCAGCTATGACAGGATCACCTATTTCCTTTACCTTAGAAGGTACAGTGAGGCCCACTGAAGGTGGCAGGCTAGACTAGGCAGATCAGGCTCATGGTAAATGCACTGTTCTATGCTTTGCTCGTGGAACGCAGCCCTCTTTCTTGTGCAGCCTCAGCATCCTTCTCAACCCGATGCTCTGGACTGTCACCAACAATCTTTCCATGTAGCCATCAGTTTAGTCACCATGCTGAAGGTCAGACCATCATGTGAGTCTGAATTGATGAGATGTTTCAGCTACCTTGGGGTAGACAATGACCTATTCTCTTCCAAAACATAAACCATCGGCTGCTTCTCACATAGCAGTTGACCCAGAAAACCATTTTAGAGAGATGAGTCGATGAAATTGTTTTCTGAAGTTATGTATTCCCAATTAGTTAGGCCACTATAATTCCAAAGATAATGTGATCTATGCAAGGCTCGTTCAGGTAGGAAGCAGGCATCTGCTGTCATTTGGGATGATGGCAGTTTAGGGCCCCCACATTTGGACACCTCTGTCCCCTGGCACCTTTTTTTAGATTGAGTGTGATCTGATGGAGCCCTTGGCAGGCAGAAGTTCTCTTCTAGGGCTGAGCTATCGAAAGCAGTAAGCGGTGAAGAGGAGGTTGAAGGGGGCCTCAAGGATGAGAGACAGGGAAAGGTGAACAGGTCCAGGGCACATCTGATTCTCTGCTCCTCCTGGCACAGTAAGGATTTTGCACAGTGCAGGTGACGATGGGCTTAGTCCCAAGAGCCTGCCAAACCAGTTCCTGACTTTGACACTGCACTCCCCACCACTTTGACGTTGCACTCCCTATGAGTACAAGTAACCCGGACCTGACTGCACTACCCCTGCATACAGACCACCCTAGCACAAGGGGTCTCTTCTGGACACTACAAAACTCCTGCCCATGGCAGGCAACTCCCTTCAGTTTTGAAGCTGCTTCCTTGATTGGGTGGCAGACACTGTCACTTAACCTGCCCAGGAGCCAGGATCCCTCCCTCCTTCTTAACAGAATCCTGCCTTAGAGGAGGATTTTGATAGGCCTAACCAATCATGGAAATTCCAGCTGCTTGTCAGTGATTGGTTTATCAATCCATTAAGCCAATCAGGGTGCACCATCCAGTCCCATGCTCCTCTAGGGAAGCGATTTCAGCTCAGTTGCTCAGCCATGTCTGACTGTTTACAACCTCATGGACTGCAGCTCGCCAGGCTTTCCTGTCCGTTACCAACTCCCAGAGCTTGCTCAAACTCATTTCCATTGAGCGGGTGATGCCATCCAACCATCTTATTCTGTCAGCCCCTTCTCCTCCTGCCTTCAATCTTCCCCAGCACCAGGGTCTTTTCCAATAAGTCAGTTTTTCACATCAGTTGCTTAAAGTATTGGAGCTTGGGCATCAGTTCTTCTTATGACATTCAGGACTGATATCCTCTAGGATTGCCTGGTTTGGTCTCCTTCCAGTCCAAGGGACTCTCAAGAGTCTTCTCCAACACTTTAGTTCAAAAACATCAATCCTTCGGCACTCAGCTTTCTTCATGGTCCAACTCTCACGTCTATACATCACTACTAGAAAAACCATAGCTTTGACTAGATGGACCTTTGCTGGCGAAGTAATGTCTCTGCTTTTTAATATGCTGGCTAGGTTGGTCAGAGCTTTTCTTCCAAGGAGGAAGCATCTTTTAATTTCTTGGCTGCAGTCACCATCTGCAGCGATTTTGGAGCCCAAGAAAATAAAGTCTGTCACTGTTTCCATTGTCTCCCCATCTATTTGCCATGAAGTGACAGTACTGGATGCCATCTTAGTTTTTTGAATGTTGAATTTTAAGCCAGCTTTTCACTCTCCCCTTCGCTTTCTGCAGATGGTATCATCTGCATATCTGAGGTTATTGATATTTCTCCTGGCAATCTTGATTTCAGCCTGTGCTTCATCTCCCCAGCGTTTCTCATGATGTGTTCTGCATAGAAGTTAAATAAGCAGGGTGACAATACACAACCTTTATGTACTCCTTTTCCAATTTGAAACCAATCTATTATTCCATGTCCAGTTCAAACTGCTGCCTCCTGACCTGCATACAGATTTCTTGGGAAGCAGGCAAGGTGGTCTGGTATACCCATCTCTTGAATTTTCCACAGTTTGTGGCAATCCACACAGTCAAAAGCTTTGGCATAGTCAATAAAGCAGAAGTAGATTTTTTTTTTTTGGAATTTGGGGTGAGCTATTTTGAACAAGTTTTCCCAATATGCCTCATACTTCCTTTGTCTTTCTTTCCCTCTCCATCGATGAGCAAGAAATGGCCACTAGACAACCTCTTTCTGGTTGCCGTGGGTATGGGCAACCCCTTCTTGAAAGGTTGTTGCTGAACGAAAAGACCCTGGGAATCTCGGCCTCTGGTGGAGAAGAATTCAGTTTGGGGCCAGAGACAAGGCTTGACCGCTCAGAGCTTTTGTGTAATAAAGTTTTATTAAAGTATAAAGGAGGTAGAGAAAGCTTCTGACATGGGCATCAGAAGGGGGCAGAAAGAGTACCCAGCGGCTAGGCTTCAGCTGGATATTATATAGTTAGTAACAGTCTGTTAATGAAAGAAAGGAATGTCTTAAAACTCAGAATGACACCAGGCCCCTCACCCATAAGATGCATTTTGGGATAGTCTTGGCACCAGACGATTCATCCTGGGCCATAAAATAATTAACTTGAATCTTGTAGAAGGACAGATTACCATACAGTTTTGTTTACATAGATTAGGGAAGCAATATCTGAGTATAACATACTGGCTTGTCAAGTACGTTCTGAGCCATTAGGCGGAACCGACTTGAAGACAGAGTTTGAGGTAAATTCATAGCACATAAGCATAGCTTAAGACAAACATTCCCATAAGAAAAATGCATGGGTTATCTCAAGGTTTGAGAATAGTTAACTTCAGGTGAAACCAGGTGTCATTATGGCAACACAGTATTTTAAGAGAAACCTCCTTTTAAATTTATATAGAGAAGAAAAAAATATCGCTAGTTTGTTTCTTCTTGCCGCTTAAGAGAGAAAATGTCTGACACTTGCAGGCTATTTCCTCCATTTGGAGACCCCTGACCTTCCTGCCTGTTACCCTCTCATGCTCTAACCTAGTCTCAAGGTCTCAGAAGCTCCTTCTCATGTGTGTGTGCTAAGTTGCTTCAGTCGTGTTCAACTCTTTGGGACCCGATGGACTATAACCCACCAGATTCCTCTGGTGGGACTCTCCATGCAAGAATACTGGAGTGGGTTGCCATGTCCTCCTCCTGGGGATGGAAGGGGATTTTCCTGACCCAGGGATCAAACCTGCATCTCATGTCTCCTACATTGGCAGACGGGTTCTTTACCATTAGCACCACCTGAGAAGCCCCAGAGGTTTCTTTGCTGCTGCTGCTGCTAAGTAACTTCAGTCGTGTCTGACTCTGTGCGACCCCATAGACGGCAGCCCACCAGTCTTTTAAATCTAAAGGCATTAAGGAGAAATTGTGGAGCCCAGCAGAGGTTGAGAAGGAGTAAGAGAAACACCTCCTTACCTGGGTTACACCTCATGCACAACTGCTGGTTCTCTGGCGAGGAATCAGCAAAGGGACATTATGATGCTGGAAATTTCCATCTTCCCACTGAGTGAAACATACTAATCACAAAAGGGAAACCTTATCACGGAAGGGAAAGTCAGTGAGTAGCCTTGTTGACCTGTTCTGAGTCTGTGATCAGGAATCTCAGGATGAGGGTCCTCTGTTGGAGAGGATGCCATCCACAGGGGCTAGGCGATGCCAGCTCAGAGCAGCTATGGACCGGGCGTGCTGGTCCTCCTCTCCAGCCTGAAATCCTACAGTATTCCCAGGGACCAGGCTTTAGTTCTTTTCACACCTGACAGCCCACCTTCTTATGAAATCACCTTTCTCGACTGATAAGCCTGAACATCAAATGCCTGGACCGCTCAGGTGAGTGTGATTCTACCTAGAAGGAGACACACAAAGTCTGGATGCTTCACCTGCCCCCAGGTGGTAGCTTTCAAGGGGATGCATGAAAAGTACAATGATTTTTGCTATGCACTTAATTGTGTTCTTCAGATTCATATGTTGAAGTCCCAAACCCCAATATGATAGCATTTGGAGAAAGGACCTTGAAGGAGGTAATCAAGGTTAAATGAGGTCATCACAGTGGGTCTTAAACCTGTAGGACTGGTGTCCTCAGAAGAGAGAAAGATACCAGCTAGTTCCTGTCTGTCTGCCTTTCACAGCTTTGCACACACACAGAAGAGGCCATGTGAAGACACGGCAAGAAAGCAGCCATCTACAAGCCAGGCAAAGAGACCTTACCAGAAACCAGCCCCGGTGCCGCCTTGATCTTGGACTTCTAGCCTCCAGAACTCTGAGAAGAGAAGTCTCTGTTCAGGCCACCCAGCCTGTAGCATTCTGGCACGGCAGCCTGAGCAGACTAATGCACTTTTCTATAGAGCCCCTCAAAACCTGCATTCCAACACAGTGCTGAGGCTGGGGCACAGGCTCTGCAGTCAGGGTGTCTAAGCTTCAGCTTGGCTTCCTATTTAGCAGGGACCCGGGTTTCACTGTACTTCCATGAGCCTGTTTCATATGATGGCTATGATATTTCACTGAGAAAAATGCATGGAAAACGCTTATCATGACAGATGGAACAAATAGGGATATGATATTGTCCTTAAGAGGTTAACTTTAGTGGAGAGGAGCTATAGGTGGTATTTTTTTTTATTGGTCAAGGGATGTTTGGGTTGAATTGCTCTGGGTCTTTCCAGCTGTAGTCCACTGGTTCCCAAGTATGCATTTCTCGATTCTAGGGCATCATGTGTGTAAGTCTGCAGGAGGCCATGGCTTATTTTCAACATAGCACAAAGTTTGTGGGAAATTACCCTCTTGCTCACAATGACGCCACACATGCTAACACGTGTTTTGTTTTTGGCTAGAATTAAACAAACTCACTGTGGAAACACTGCTTAATGCTGGAAGCGAGATCTGTAGATATACACGTCCTTGATTTATAAGAAAATAGGAACATGAAATAACTATGATCTCATGATGGATCCCCATAGAATCCCTGGAGAGAAAATTAAGAAAAGCAGTGTTAGTGGGTGAAAAGGTGAGGAACCCTTGCTGAAACTGCTGCAGTAGTTTCGTATACCTCCCCCAGACATTTTAAAGCAGTATTGTATTGCTGAATTGAGGGCCCATTTGCTCTTTAGTTACTAAATATGATTTAAATATATAATATTCGGTTGCTACACTGTTCAGATTGATCTAAACCCAAGGCACGTAAAGAACCCATGTGAGCCCTGAACACAGTCCTCATGCCTGCCACGGGCAGTCAGTCACACCTGGGCTCAAGGTGTGGTGTGGATACCTCCTCTCACTCTCCAAGTGCTGACTCTGCCCTTCAACGCTGAGTGCTGAAGAATTGATGGTGTCCAATTGTGGTGCTGGAGAAGACTCTTGAGAGTCCCTTGGGCTGCAAGGAGGTCAAACCTGTCAATCCTAAAGGAAATCAACCCTGAGTATTCATTAGAAGGACTGATGCTGAGGCTNAGTGCTGAAGAATTGATGGTGTCCAATTGTGGTGCTGGAGAAGACTCTTGAGAGTCCCTTGGGCTGCAAGGAGGTCAAACCTGTCAATCCTAAAGGAAATCAACCCTGAGTATTCATTAGAAGGACTAATGCTGAGGCTGAAGCTCCAATACTTTGGCCACCTGATGGGAAGAGCTGTCTCATTGGAAAAGACCCTGATGCTGGGAAAAATCAAAGGCAAAAGGAGAAAAGGGCAGCGGAGGATGAGATGTTTGATGGCATCACTGACTCAATGGACATGAGTCTGAGCAAACTCTGGGAGATAGTGAAGGACAGGCAAGCCTGGCGTGCTGCGGTACATGGGGTAGCAGAGAGTCAGAGATGACTGACCGACTGAACCACAAATGATGTAAACAAGGTCCTCAGATCAAGCTGGGGTGATGCTAGATAATCCTTGTGAAGCAGTAATGCCTTTCATTTTGCTTAAGCAACTTTTACTTTGGTTTCTGTCATTTGCAACCAATCAGTCTTAATGTCCTGGTTAATGAGGTTACCTTGCTGGGTACTTGTACTCATAACTGGAGGAAGGAATTTCAGGTTCTTTCCCATCCCTCTGGTTGTCTCCTGCCCAGCCCTGGGAAAGGCGGGTTCCACCTGAAGGAATTTGCTGGAATGACACTTCACCTTGTCGAGGCCTTGTTTCTTCCCCACAATTTTTCTGTTACTCTGCACAGTCATTTAACCTTCTTTTGAAGTCAGAGACACTGAATTGGAAATTGAGGTACACAGAATGAACATCCCGCCACACTTGTGGGTGGTGGTGAAAGCAGGGCCAGAACCCGGTGCCTGAGCCCCGCTCTGAGCGTGGTCTTTTCACCCTGCCTCCGCCTCTGAGAAGCGGGGACTTTTAGGTCATGACAAGAGGAGCGCAGAGCACCCTAGGGAGCCTTACTCCCTTGCCAGGGTCTTGGGAAAGTCCAGTCGTTTGTAGAAGAGAATGCATGTTGGTAACTACAGAGGTTCTAGAAAAACTCTCTCGTAAGGAGGTGAAAATTGCAATGGGGCAGGAAGGCCTTCATTTCCTCGAAGTTTTCGGAGGTCAGCACACACATGGCTAAAGCCTCGGCTGAGTTCCTTCTTCCTCTCGCATCAGTAGAATTGTTCTGTTTTTTCACACATTTCCTCTTAGGATGCCCTTAAGATCAGGCAGTTGGACGTGCTCAGGGCTGAACAGAGCTTTTACTCTGCAAAGGAAGCCAAGTGCCAGAGAGGGAGCCTAAAATAGCCTCAACCAGGGAAATCCTGAGCCGATTCTGCTGACTGCCACTTATACTGAGAACACTCCCAGCTTTCCAGAGAGACAGACGGACTTCAACATCCCATCCAGCGTTTCGGCCAGGGAGGAGGGGCTAACCCATGCCAAAGAGAGCCTGGTGGCACTGCCGCCCAGGGCATCTCGTGGGACCCTCGCGCCTGCTGTGACCTTGCCTGGAGGGACACTTGGGAATGTCCTCTGTTGATTTCATGATTTACCCACTATGCGTATATTTTCTTTGATCATTAGGGTTCTATCATGATTTCCTTGAAGATGCGGTCGGTGTTTATCCTTTGCGTGTGTTCGGTGTTTATCCTTCGTGTGTGTGTTTGTTTTTAATTGCTAGACTAATTTTTAGAGGGCTTTTCAATTCATAGCCCAACTGAGCAGAAAATACTCAAAGTTCTTGCATCCCTCCTCCTCCCCTCCCCACTATCAACAGCTGGCACCACGTGCTGCCTTTGTTACAGCACATGAACCTACACGCCGTGTGCCTGAGAGCTCAGTCAAGTCTGACTCTTTGCGACCCCATGGACTGTATCCCGCCAGACTCCTCTAGCCATGGAATTCTCCAGGCAAGAATACTGGAGTTACCTGCCATTTCCTTCTCCAGGGGATGTTCCTGACCCAGAGATTGAACCCTCATCTCCTGCATCTCCTGCTTTGGCAGGCGGGTTCTTTACCTCTCTGCCACCGCGTAATTATTAACATCCAAAATCCATAGTTACCTTGGGGTTCATTCTTTGTGTTGTACCCTATGGGTTTGTACAAATGTATAATGTCACGAATCCATCATTATAATATTGTACGAGTATTTTCACTGTGGGGACTTCCTTGGTTGTTAAGAATCCACCTGCCAATGCAGAGGACACAGGTTCAGTCCCTGGCCAGGGAAGATCCCACGTGTCCGGGTATAACTAAGCCCGTGTACCACAGCTGCTGAAACCTGCGCTCTAGAGCTTGTGTTCCGCAACAAGAGAAGACTGCATGATGAGAAGCCCGTGCGCCACAGCCAGAGGGTAGCCCCTGCTTATCGCAACTAAGGAAAGCCCGCATGCAGCAGCGAGAACTCGGCACAGCCCATGATAAACCAATCAACATTTAGAAAAATTAAAAAAAAAAAAAACCACTCTGTGTTCTCCCTATTTATCCCTTCCTCTCTCAAACCATTGGCAATCACTGATTCTTTTATTGTCTCCCTAGTTTTGCCTTTTGCAGAACATCATGTAGTTGAAATTATACAGCCCTTTCAGGTTAGCTTCTTTGGCTTAATGTGCATTGAAATTTCCTCTGTCTTTTCATGGCTTGAGAGCTCATGTGTTTTTTAGTGCCAAATAACAATTTGGCAGTTGTGGATAAAGATGCTATCGGTGTATGTGTAAAGGTTTTTCTGCGGACGTAAATTGTAAATTTATTTGGGTAAATCCTGAGGAGCATTGTTGCTGAAATCCCATGGTAAGAGTATGTTTAGTTTTGTAAGAAATCACCAGACTGAATCCCAGACTGGCTGTACCATTTTGCCTTCTATCAGCGATGAACAAGAGTTCCTATTGTTCCAGCCCTTGTTGGTGTCAGTGTTTTGGATATTGGCCATCTTAATAGGTATGAAGGGGAAGCCAGTGTTTCCTCTTAGTTACATTTTGGGCGATATTTCAAGTTCTGACTTTGGAGGCTGTAGTTAGATCCTCTTGAATAAAAGTGTAAGAGAACCAACTCAGACATTCTTCATTCATTTACTACTCAAATGTGGGAGTTTTTTGTTGGTGGTGGTGTTTTTCTGTTTGTTTTTCACCGTATGTGTTGTTGCTTTTCACACCCTAAGTTGTGTCCGACTCTTTGTGACCCCCTGCACTGCAGCACGCCAGGCTTGCCTGTCCTTCACTATCTCCCTAAGTTTGTTCAGATTCATGTCCATTGAATCAGTGATGCCATCCAACCAACTCATCCTCTGTCGTCCCCTTCTCCTTTTGCTTTCGATCTT
Source organism: Neotragus pygmaeus (assembly GCA_006410875.1). NCBI lineage: Eukaryota > Metazoa > Chordata > Mammalia > Artiodactyla > Bovidae > Neotragus > Neotragus pygmaeus. The sequence goes on along the minus strand of SJYV01013238.1, from coordinate 3,167 downwards.
TCCCAGCATCAGGGCCTTTTCCAAAAAGTCAGCTCTTCACTTCAGGTGGCAAAGTATTGGAGATTCAGCTTCAGCCTCAGTCTTTGCAGTGAATATCCAGGTCTGATTTCCTTTAGGATTGACTGGTTTGATCTCCTTGCTGTCCAAGGGACTCTCAAGAGTCTTCTCCAGCATCACAATTTTTACTGTATAGGTGTTACTAAAATCATTCTTTAAAAAAATTTTTTTTATTGGAGTATGGTTGCTTTATAATGTTATTTTTGGCTGTGCATCAAAGCAAATCAGCTACACATGTACATATATTCCCTGTTTTGGGTTTCTTCCCATTTAGGTCACCGCAGAGTCCTGAGTAGAGTTCCCTGTGCTACTGAGCAGGCTCTCATTAGTCATCTACTTTATACATAGAAGTGCATGTATGTCAGTCTCCAGATCCCAGTTCATCCCAACGCCCCCTTCTCCCCTTGGTGTCCATACATTTGTTCTCTGAGTCTGTGTCTGCTTTTGGCACGGGAATCCTCAAATAAAGGATGCTTTCCGGGTCCTCAAGGAGTTCACAGCCCAGTGGGGTAGAAAGACCAGAATGGAGTGACAGTTAGCACCTGAGGGGTATGTGGCAGAGGGTACTGTGCTGGAGGGAAGCCTCAAAAAGGGGCTGCAAGCTAAGACAGGGAGGGGATGGGCATGCTGACCCAGAAAGCAACCCAGAGCCTCATCAGAGGGTGGGGGTTGGAGGCTAGAGGTTGCAGTTTGCTATTTCAGGGCTTTTGGAGTTTCCGCTTCGAGGATGAGGAAGCAAACAGGCAAGGGATGCGACGGGGTCTGCTTTCCCAGGCCAGCAGGCAGGGAACTGCCGATGTGGAAGTGGGGTCTGCAGATCCCCCCTGGCCGGTGTTCCTGCTCCAAATGCTTACGAAGCAGTGGTCTCTGCCCTGGGAGGGCCTCTGGTCTAGCAGCAAATTATCCAAACCCTGGCTTTAGGGAGAGTTTAGACCTCTCCTCTACTCCTCAGAGCGGGGCCCAGAGCTGCTGACAGGCTATTTCAGAAGAGGCTGGGTTCAGGTTATTGATTCCCCTCTCCTTGACTCACGCTCAGGTGGAGGTTCAATGAGTCATGAAATGGCCATAAGCAGACGTCAGGAGGGACCCACACTTGCTGCCACTGGCCCTTGAGTCCCTTGAAGACAGCTGTTTCACCCCCGGCCCCCTCCTCTGCCCACCCTAACCGCAGAGCATCTCCCAACTCAGCATCTCCGTGAGTGTCTGTGCAAAGGTCACCGACTGGGAGGCAGGGACAATAGGGGAAGCTTCGTCCTGCTTTAGGATGGGAGATGGCCCCCACAGCCTCCTTGTTTTTGTCTTTTAAACTCAAACCAGCAGCACTCACACACCATTAATCCCACCAATTAGGACAACTGTGCCAAAAACCCATGAAGGAGAGAAACGTAAAATCTTTTCCACAAATGCAGGGTATTGGTATTTCTGAAGTCGGTAGGGGAATTACACAGCTTCTGAAGCCACAGCCAAGGCCTGCAGGACAAACACGGCGAGCGCAGCCTCTGAAGGACAGGCTTTCGGGGGTGGGATGCGCTTCCATGGCTGTGACGTGGTGTTTCCTCTGCGTGAAGCCCCTTATCCATTTAAAAACACTGAGTGCCTACTACGCATTAGGCACTACTCCAGGCAGTAGGTATACAGCAGTGGGCAAGACAGTGCATGCTCAGTTGCTCAGTCGTTTCCGACTCCTTGTGACCCCATAGACTGTAGCCCACCAGGCTCCTCTGCCCATGAGATTTTCCAGGCAAGGATACTGGAGTGGGTTGCCATTTCCGCTTCCAAGGGATCTAACCAACTCAGGGATCAAACCTGTGTCTACTGTGTCTTCTGCCTTGCAAGCAGGTTCTTTGCCGCTGAGCCACCTGGGAAGCCTGTTTTTATGGAATTTATGTTCTATTGAGGGAAACAGGATATAAACAACTTCAACATCACATGTAAGGTAATTTCAGGAAGCAAAAGCAGCAGTGAAAAATTTAAATAGCAGGCTAAGGGGCTGGAGGTGGATGGAGCGGGTGAGTGTTTTAGAGACAGTGATTCAAGCTATTGGAGTGGGGTTCCGAGCCCAGGGACCAAGCTTGGGAGACAGTGTGTGTGAAGGGCAGAGACTGGCACCACAGAAAACGACCAGGAGGCAGGGGGTGTGGATAGAGAGCCAATTCCTCCCTGGGTTGCCCTGGAGACCAGTGAGGCAGACCCTCCACACGGGTGGGAAACCAAGCACCTGTCTGTGGTGGTACAAAAGCCACAGTCACACACCAGGGTGTAAAAGAGTGAATTTCGGACTTTGAGCGCCCCCACCACCACCAGCTACAAAACTAAAGCACCTGGGTATTCTCTGCTGCCTGCCTGGTTTCAGTTGAGTTGTCCTTTGGGACCAAGCTTCTGGTCCTGGATCATGCCTCTGCAGAGATGTGACCCCCTCTTGACGCATCTTCTGGGTCTCCATCAGCAGCAGTAAGGCTGTAGCTCTGGCGTCCACAGCCATCCACCTGACTACGTGGAGGCACCACTCCAGCCTAGTGTCATTTTCACACCATAAACATGACAGATCTGTGTGTTTGCTTAGAAAAATCTGTGGCATATGGTGGTAAAGTGCTGTCTTCCTATGATACCCAGGTTCTCAGGAATTTCCCCAACAGATGGAAGTCATGGGTCTTGAGGTCCTTTCCCTCATCCATGCACAGGTGTTCCATCTGGCTGGGGGTGCTGGACACACCTGGCTGATCCAGTCTGCTCCTGTGGGGCTGTGGGGTGAGGGGATGGGCATCTCTCTATCTTGCTGCTTTTACAGACCCACTGCTGAAGCTGAAACTCCAATACTTTGGCCACCTGATGCGAAAAACCTACTCATTGGAAAAGACCATGATGCTGGGAAAGATTGAAGGTGGGAAGAGAAGGGAATGACAGAGGATGAGATGGTCAGATGGTATCGCCGACGCTATGGACATGAGTTTGAGCAAGCTCTGGGAGTTGGTGATGGACAGGGAGGCCTGGCGTGCTGCAGACCATGGGGTCACAAAGAGTCAGACACAAGTGAGCAATTGAAATGAACTGGGATTTCTGCTCGCTGCTCTAATGCGGCTGGCAGAGACCAGCTCTCTCCTTAGATGTGA
>SJYV01013236.1:445787-456494 GCA_006410875.1 Neotragus pygmaeus | reverse complement strand
GGGCAGGGGGAGGGGTGTGACTTTTAAGCTGTTGTTTGTTGTTGTTTAGCCACTAAATTGAGTCCAACTCTTTTTGACCCCATGGTCTGTAGCCCGCCAGGCTCCTCTGTCCATGGGATTTCCCAGGCAAGAATACTGAAGTGGCTTGCTATTTCCTTCTCCAAAGGATCTTCCCCACCCAGGAATCGAACCCCCATCTTTTGCATCAGCAGGCAGGTTCTTTACCACTGAGCCAACAGGGAAGCCCCATAGCTGTTGTTTCCTGGGGGCTCCAGACACAGGATGGGGACACGGGATGGCCATTTAGGAGGGGCAGGGCCCCAGTGAGGGAAAGTAACATCCACAAATAAAGAGCAGAACTCGGATTCAGGCTCAGGCCCCTCTGTCTCCGTGGTCAAAGATTTGCCTGCCAGCACCCTGACACCAGGCTAACAGGAAACAGCCCTCCATCCTGAGGTATGAATGGCCTGGCCCAGCCTAAGCACCTGCCGCAACAGCTCCAGGAACTATAGACTGCCACTAAGCCCATTTCACAGATGGGGGACCTAAAGTACAAAGAGCGGTTCCTTCCCCGCCCAGGCATCTCTGCCCAGCTCGGCCTGCCTCCCAGCCACCCTTCTCCCCGCCCGCTCTCACCAGAGTGTCCAGACAGCTGGACCCATGGGTAGTGTTTTCGGAAGGAGACCACAAAGGGCGAATACTTCAGAACTGTCTTCAGCTTCTTCCACGGCTTGTTCTGTGTGGGGCAGAGAGGGTGGGGTCAGGGTTGAGGCCAGGAAGGGAGGGTGAGGTGAGTGCCCTGAGTGGGAACCAAGGGGCAGCCTGGGGTCTTGCCAAGGCCCGGGGGGCTTCCTGGGATCACTGGGCTTAAGCTCGCTGGGGTGAGCAAAGCTCACTCACTTTAGTAATCATGAGCACCCCCCACAAGCCTCAGCAAAGGTGAGAAGAGTCCCTTTCCATTTATCTCAGTGTCCTCATTTTTTTTTGGCTACACAGCATAAGGGATCTCCCCCAATCAGGGATCGAACCCTATGTTGGGAGCACAGAGTCTTAACCACTGGACCACCAGGGAAGTCCCTCAGTGTGATCACTTTGTATCTGTGTCTCTCTGTCCTTCTCAAAGAAGTAAAGATAGGCTAGGTTTTGCGGTCGTCACCAGCAACACCCCACATATTTCCACGACATACACACATCAAAAGTGGGGAAGCCTGCTGTTCCTGAAGGAAGTCAGATCTTCCAGGGAAAACGATAAAGGAGTGGATGGACAGAGGCTGAACAACAGAGAGAGAGAAATAGAGACAGGGGACAAAGTGAGGACAGGGACAAAGACAGAGACTGTGGCGGCCCTAACAGCTGCTCCCCAAAGACCTCAGGCCTGTCTCCCTGCCAGGAATACCCCTGCCCTCTCGAACTTAGCTGTGGCCAATGAAAATGTGAGTGGAAGTGTCGCTCGCTTTCAGGTAGAGTCTTAAAGCCAGTAAGCGACTCCATGTTCTTTTTCCTGTTAAAGAAGGGGGCGGGGCAGGCAGGGCATTGTGGGAAGAGAAACAGCAGCTGAGTGAAGGCAGCATGGAGCAGGTGGCCCTCGCCTCACCCGTCACTGATGAGGGCCCAGGTTCAATCCCTGGTCAGGGAACTAAGGTCGCACAGGCAGCACAGCCGAAAAAGAAGAAAAGTCCTTCGTTGCTCCAAGTCACTAAGTTTGGGCGCTGTTTGTTACTACAGCAGTCCTGACCTCTTCCCACTGACACAGAGTTACTAGATGAGAAAGAGACAGCGAAACAGAACGGGAGACGCGGTAATGACAGAGAAAGAAAACGAAACCTAGATGCAGAGAAAAGGTGGAAGCAAATAAAACAGAGACACCAACAGAAAACAAGGATTTAGTTGTATCCTGTTGACTCAGCCAAGAGCATCTTGAGAACTGGTTAGGGCCTGAGTTCACTGCGTATGCACACACACACCCATGAGCGTACACACACACACACCCATGCATGCACACACACATGCTAACTCACTTCAGTCCTGTCTGACTCTGTGTGACCCTAGAGACTGTAGGCCACCAGGCTCCTCTGTCCATGAGATTTCCCAGGCAAGAATACTGGAGTGGGTTGCCAAGCCCTCCAGGGGATCTTCCTGACACAGGAACTAAACCCAAATCTCTTATGTCTCCTGCATTGGCAGGTGGGTTCTTTACCACTAGTGTACGCACACACACACACAAATACCTTCTCTGCTCCAAGCACATACCAAACTCTTAGCAAGGACTGGGAAAACCAGTTGTGTCCAGAGGAAAAAACCACCTACATGGCTCATCTCCTTCCACTGAGGGTCAAAGTCATGTTATCTCCTACACCCTGAAAACCCCGTTACCTAGCAGACATCTAATGGATGGTGGGAAGGTCAAACACAGACCAGGGAGTTGGACTGCAGGACTCAGGAAAGGTTCTTCCCTCCCCTCTCCAGCTGCCAGCCATGGAGAGGAGGTGATGAAAGAAGGTTCCTGTTTACTAAGCATCTGGAACATTCCAGGCACAATGACAAAGGCTCAATGTGGCACAACCCACCTAATCCTAAAAACACCATCCCAGGAGGATTGTTGACTGTATTACAGGGGTGGAAATAGACTCAGAGGGGTGAAGTCACCTGCCTAAATCACACAGTGTAGTGTTGGGGTTCTATCTCTGGTCTGCCCCCACTGCCCTGGGGTTATTCACCACAGCCCTGCCAGATTACAAGCCTTGATTGAGGGCAGAACTGAGGTTGCCATGGTTACAAGCATGTCCCCAGTCATGGCCTGACACAGAATAAGTGCTCCAAAAATATAGTTTGGGTTGAAGGAAGTTGATTGAAAGTGTGTTTTTCTTTCTGTCTTTTAAAGCAGATTCAGTATCTTCTTTATCTCTTTTTTCTTAGATCTGATGGTTAATCTGGGCTGTCTCAGATTTCATCATGCCCTCAGCTCACATGTCCCCCATCCCACTCCAGGAAGCCCTGACACCCTAGGTCTGGCCAGTCACCTTCTCTGGACTCCCACAACCCTGTGGCCTTCCCCCATCCCAGCCCTGACCCCTCCAAGCTGTCACTGCCTGGTGATGAGTCTGTCTCCTCCCAGTGACCTGGGAGATCCATGCAGGCAGCATTTGGGTCACTGCTATGTTCCCAGCAAAACCAACATGGAGCCAAACACATAGCAGGGACTTGGGGACTGTCTGTTGCCTGATTAGGAGTATGCACGTGAGAAGGAAGGAAGAGGGGAGGAAAGGAAGAAAGTAGCTGGGTCTTTAAGATCAGATGGGATTTCAAAACAAAGGGAGCAGGAAGCGAGGGGTATTCTGGGCGGTGGGAATGGCTTGAGCAACAATCGGAGGCAGGATGGCAGCAGTGTGTTCGGGGAACAGCACGTACTTAGGCTCCATTGCAACAGCAGAAAGGGTCAGGAGGGGAGAAGGGAAGCTGAACAGAGGAAGGACCCTGGAGACAGGAAGCTCTGAACTCAGGACCAAACTCCTGGTCGCTATCAGGAAAGCCCTGGGGAACCATGGAAGACTCTGGAGCTGGGCACCTTCAGACGTTAGTCACAGCTGGGCCCTGGAGGCAGATTCTAGCGGATGAGGAAACACTGAAGACAGAAGGGCTCCAGAGGAAGGCAGATGAGGAGGAATGGATCCACACATTATAGGGGTGAAAATGCCTGGGTTTTCAACTCAGTCGGAACTGAGTTAGAATCTAGGCTCCGACTGGACGAGGTCAATTCTAAGCAAGTGATCTCACCTCTCTAGGCCTTAGTGTCCCCTCTGAAAAATTGAGATAATAATCCCAAACTTACAGTGCTGTTATAAAGATTCAACAAGTTAATACAAATACAGCACTTAGGAAGAGTGCCTAGCGTTCAGTAAAAGTTGGAATCTGTGTCTTCCAAGGTCTGTGACTTTGGATAAGTCTGTGTGCTTCAGTCTCCTCATCTGTAAAATGGAGATAAAGGAATCTACCTCACAGGGCTGCTGTGAAGTTTAAATGAGTTGATACAAGCAAAGAGTTCAGCACAGGGACTTCCCTGGCGGACCAGTGGTTTGGACTCTGCACTCCCAATGCAAGAGGAGAGGGTTTGATCCCTGATTGAGCTTAAATCCCTTGTGCAGCAAGCTGCAACCAAAAAATAAATAAATCAACAAAAGAGCTTGGCACAGGGCTGGGCATGAGTGAGTGAGAGCTGGGTTTTTTGTTTTTTGAGAGTTTTTTTTTTTCCTTCATTCACTGCAGCTCAGCTGCTCTGAGATGCCAAGGAGGTGAGGGAATAGGGAGGGAACAGCAACAGCAGAGCCCCAGAGGGTCAGTGCAGGCAGGCTGGGGCAGGTCCCTCTGTTACACCTGCGGCCACATGTGTGAGCATGTTCAGAGAGCAAAGCATGTGGGATGAGTGGGGCTCAGGGCAGACTCCAGCCAGGGGCCCCAGGACAATGGGAGGATCCAGCAGACTGACCCATGGGAGGTTCTCATACCTGCCTCTGCACTGACCCTCCCTCCCTGAACCTGCCCTGCCAGCCCTCCTGATTCACCAGCAGAGAACCGCACCCAAGCTGAGGATGGAGGATGTAAACAAGAGATTGCAGGGGCACCCTGGGGAGCTGGGGGTAATGCAGTGAGGAGATGGAGAGTCCTTGGCTGGGGTCCCTTAGCGTTTGGGGTTCACACAGCCCTTTGAGAATAAAAAAGAAAAAATACTGGGCGCTTGCTCCCTGCAGAAGTGAATGAGCTTAGCGGTGCTGAAGGCTGATGATCCCTTAAGGCAGCTACGGGCCCCAGACTAAGAAAAGTGGGGTAGAAAGTGCACCCTTTCTGTCTCCCTAAACTAGTATTCTTTAAAGTCTGGGGGTGGTCACAGACTATCCAGAGGATCCAATGGAAGTCACAGACCCTTGCTGCAAAAGCATGTGTATATACTCACAGGACTCACACAACTTTTAGGGGTTCCTGGGTGCCATGAAGTTGGCCAGCAGCCATCCATTTTAGACCCCAGGACTGGAGGCGGGGGAACGAAGAGAATGAAGAGAAGGGCGCCTGGAGAGCTAGGAACCCTGCTATCAGAGGGAAGAGGTTGGTGGATGGAAGAGGTGCCTGGAGATAAAACTGCTGGTGGAGTTCTAGAGAACATCTCAAAGTAAAGACGGGAGTGGGAGAGTTGGGGGGTGGGCTATGGGGCCTGTAGGGGTCTAGCTCAAGGGCAGGATGNTCGTCAAGTAATACAAAAAGGATGATGGGAGCCAGTATTCTCACTGTTGGAGAAAAAGTCATAGGTTCAGAGACTGAGGAACTAGACTAAACCCCATGAAGTCACTGACTGAGCTATCCATATAAATCCATGCTTTTCTGTGTAGATAGATGATAGCAGGCCAGATGATATAGACCGATGACGGATAGATGCAGATATAGACAGATAGGTGTGTGTGTGTGTGTAGCTACAAAAGCGCATAATACCTACTGCTTTCCACTGATGTAGTATAGACACCTGAGCAGCTGCAGGGGTCTGGGATGGGGTTTTGTACATGCCCAGTCCAAAAGATTGGGGCTGGCAGCCAGTGTGGATCCTGGGTCTCAGGACGTCACTGGCTGGAGCAGCTCTGTTGGAACTGAGGGGGAAGACAGGACTCAGGAAATTGGAGTCTGCTAATGTAGAAACCTGGGAAGTGATCAGCACCAAAATTTTCAGATTTTCCAGTGACTGTGCTGACACTTGGTTTCGTCATAGCAAAGTTTCTGGGGTTTTCTGCAGAGCAGGGTACCGAGAACCACAGTCACTGCTGCTGCGTGGTTGACACTGGTAGTCCCTGCCCTTCTTTGTTCCTAGTTGTCTCTGGTTGTCTCGGCTCTGCTCGTCTCTGGGTGGGGTGAAAGCAAAGCAGGTCATTTATGCAATGTTCTGAAAGGCTGGAAAAACTGGTCACTCTTCATGTCATCTCTTTTAGTTTTTCTCTTTTCCAGCAAGGGAAAATGTCTCAGGCTGGGGAATTTCCTGTTGATGCTGAGCAGTGCTCGCCTAGGGGAAGGGATGATGCAAACAAAATGTAACTTTTCTCCTTATCTTTCTGAGAGTTATTTTCAAGTATGGTCTGTTATATTGCTGACACTTTTTAGACCTAATTTCATTTACTGTGAGCTGTCCAATTGTGAGACAACAAAGGCTGGAGTCTCCTACTCTGCCATCTTGGTGATGTCACCTTAGTATTTCATCATTAAAGTGATGCTAGCTGTAGGTTTTTTTGTTTTGTAGATACTCTTTATCAAGCTAAGGAAATTTGTCTTTCTCATTTATGAGCTTTGTCAAAAACGAGGATTGGATATCTATTTTAAAACAAAATATAAATTTGAAAGATTGAGGAAATTTTAAAACAGGTTGGCTTCATAAGACTGTTCCAAGATGAGAAATAAAGTTATCTTCTTTACCCTTCTATTCCTGGGAGGAAATGTAGGGGAAAATATTTTCCATATCACTGTGTAATTTTTTCAGAATAGCAAGTAGATTCCTAATCTTTTGTGTAGGTACTAATAAAAAAACCCCACCATATCAGCACATTCCTTTTCAAGTTGGTCAGCCTGTAAATATATATAAATATAGAAGTAATCTGAGGCAAAATGCAGTCTGCCAAGGCTATCTGGCTGGCTGTCACTAATCCCTTTTCTGCATAGCCCAGGAAGATGAACTAGACCTTATTCCCTTCTATCCCCCTGGAAGAACCCTCTCCGTACTACATGGGTCATTTGCATTTAAAAGAAAATTGGAATATGAAGGCTGGAAACCACATGAAGTGGCCAAATGTCTACCACCTTCGCAGGAACCTAGAGATTCAGGATAAATGTTTATTGTGCATCTAGCATAGGGCCTGGTACTATGTAGATTAGCCATTAAAGATTTGTTGAATACATTGTCCCCAAATTATTAACAAATTTTCCACAACTGTTGAGACTTCCAAAACTTAGGTAGGGTAAAATGTGTTTTACTTTCAACTCTAGGTTTTTGGTCCATTGGGAATTATGAAAAATGCTGTTTCTGTGGCTGAGGATGAACAATGGAAGAGAATACGGACGTTGCTGTCTCCAACCTTCACAAGTGGGAAGCTCAAGGAGGTAAGAAAAGTGGGTTTTCCATGAGCAACTTAAAGAATAAGGTAGAAAATAAATTCATAGTCCCGGTCCAAGGAGTGGTGTGCCAAAGTTGAGTTTCCTAAAATGGTTTTTATCTTCATATCCTAAAAGAGACCTCATCAGATTCATAATAAAATGTCACTTATGGCTGCATGCCCATGAAAATTGGGTTCTTCTAAAACTTGAGTCTCCACATTTAACTTCCAATGCTGTTGTGTTTTGTGTCTAGATGTTCCCTATCATTGGGAAGTATGGAGATGTGTTGGTGAGGAACCTGAGGAAGGAAGCAGAGAAAGGCAGGTCCGTCGACATTAAAGAGTAAGTAGGGGTGAAGCTGCTGGTCCTCTGAGCTCCACTGAGACCCTTGTGTTTCCTGCCTTGGAGCCAACTTCCTACTGCTGAGTTACTCTAGTGACCAGACAGGAGTAAGAATATGGTTTACAGCTCCGACTGGCCACCCGAGAATGAGTGGTGGCTCATGAAAATATCAGAAGGTATCTTCTGTGTACGTGAGCCAGGGTTAACTTATCTGCTTAATGTCACCTTGGGTATTCTGGGAGACAAAAATACACAGTTTGGTCTTAAGTCAGGGAGCATGATGCCTCCATCTTTGTTGTTTTTTCAAGATTGCTTTGGCTACTTATGGTCTTATATGGTTCCATATAAATTTGAGGATTATTTGTTCTAGTTCTGTAAAAAGTAACACAGGTGTTTTGATAGGGATTGCATTAGATCTATAGATTGGTTTGGATAATCTGGACATTTTAGCAACATTAATTATTCCTTTCCATGTACATGAGATATCTTTCCATTTCTCTGTGTCATCTTCAATTTCCTTCATTGTTTTATAGTTTTCATATTATAGGTCTGTCACCTGCCTGGTTAAGTTTATTCCTAGGTATTTTATTCTTTTTTATGTGATTTTAACAGGATTGTTTTATCATTTTCTCTTTCTGGTAGTTCTTTATTATTGTATAGAAAAGCAACAGATTTCTGCATATTAACCATGTACCTGCCACTTCACTGAATTCATTTATTCTAGTTTTTTGGTAGAAGTTTCTATGTAAAAGTATTATTTCATCTGCAAATAATGATAGTTTTACATGTTCCCTTCCAATTTGGATGCTTTTTATTTCTTTTTCTTGTCTGATTCATGTGGCTGGGACTTCCAATACTACATTGAATAGAAGGGGTGAGAGTGGGCATCCTTGTCTTGTTCCTAATTTTAAAGAGTATGGGCTATCATAAACGGTACTGCGATGAACATGAATCTGTATGCAAGACAGCAAAAGAGACACAGAACAGTCTTTTGGACCCTGTGGGAGAGGGAGAGGGATAGGGTGGGATGATTTGGGGGAATGGCATGGAAACATGTATATCATATAAGAAACAAATCGCCAGTCCAGGTTCAATACAGGATCCTTGGGGCTGGTGCACTGGGATGACCCGGAGGGATGGTATGGGGAGGGAGGTGGGAGGGGGGTTCAGGATGGGGAACACGTGTACACTTGTGGCGGATTCATATTGATGTGTGGCAGAACCAATACAATATTGTAAAGTAATTAGCCTCTAATTAAAATAAATTAAAAAAAATTAAGTATGTATTAAAATAAAAGTATGGGCACAAAAACAGACACAAAGATCAACTGAATAAAACTGAGAGCCCCAGAAAAAACCTGTACACTTATAGTCAGTTAATCTATGATAAAGGAGGCAAGAATAAACAATGGATTAAAGATAGTCTTTTAATAAGTGTGTTGGGAAAACTGGACAGCTACATGCAAAAGAATGAAATTAGAACATTTTCTCACACCCTATACAAAAACAAACTCAAAATGGATTAAAATCCTGATTGTAAGACTGGAAGCCATAAAACATGGAAGAAACAACAGGGAGAATGAATGCTCTTTGACATAAATCATAACTGTACATTTTTTGATTTGACTCTTGAGGCAAAGAAAACAAGAGCAAAAATAAACAAATGGTGCCCAGTTAAACTTAAAAATCTTTTGCACAACAAAGTAAATTATTAATAAGATGAAAAGACAACCTGGTGAATGGATGGGAGAAAATATTTGCAAATGATATGATAAAAGGTTAATATCAAAAATATATAAATGTCTCATACAACTCAAAATCTGAAAAATAAACAACCCAATGAAAAATGAGCAGAAGATCTTAATAGATATTTCTTCCATGGAAGATATACAGTTGAAAAGATGCTCAACATTGCATATTATCTGAGAAATGGAAACCAAAATCACAAAATCACCCACCACCTTTAAGAATTACTATCATCAGAAAGTTTACAAATAGCAAATGTTGGTGAGGATGTGGAAAAAAGGGAACCCTGGTATAAGGTCAGTAGACATGTAATTTGATGTAGCCACTGGGGAAATCATATGGAGGTTTCTCCAAAAACTAAAAAGAAAACCATTTTGTTTGTGCTCAGTTGCTCAGTCATGTCCAACTCTTCACAACCCCATGGACTGTAGCCCACCAGGCTCCTCTGTCATGAGATTTCCCAGGCAAGAGTACTAGAGTGGGTAGCTTTTTCCTTCTCCTTTCTCTTCTTCTTCCTGATCCAGGGATCAAACCCAAATCTCCTGCATTGCAGGCAGATTCCTTACTACTCAGAGACCTGGGAAGCCCGAGAACTTTCATATGATACAGCAATTCCACCTTGGGTATATATCCAATGAACATGAATACACTAATTTGAAAACATACATGTTTACATCAGCATTATTTACAATAGCTAAGATATGGAAACAACCTAATTATCCACCAACAGATGAATGGATGAAGAAGATGTGGCACGTGTACAAGAATACACGTGCACACACACACACATACACACACAAAAAATATTCAGTTCAGTTCAGTTGCTCAGTTATGTCTGACTCTTTGCAACCCCATGAATTGCAGCACCTGAGGCCTCCCTGTCCATCACCAACTCCTGGAGTTCACTCAAACTCAAGAAATATTACTGAGTCATAAAAAAGAATGAAATTCTACCATTTACAATAACATACATGGACCTAGAGGGTATTATGCTAAGTGAAATAAGTAAGAATGAAAAGTATTGCATGTTATCATGTATATGTGGAATCTAAAAATAAAATGAATAAATATCAATATATAAAACCAAAACAGACTCATAGATGTAGAAAACAAACTGATGGTCATCAGTGGGGAGTAGGAAGGGGAGTGCAAGATAGGATAGAGGATTAAAATGTTCAAATTGCAATGTATAACATAATTGTGCTACAAAAATAGATTGTACATAACAGGAATGTAGTCAATATTGATTATGCCAAAGCCTTTGACTGTGTGGATCACAATAAACTGTGGAAAATTCTGAAAGAGATGGGAATACCAGACCACCTGACCTGCCTCTTGAGAAACCTGTATGCAGGTCAGGAAGCAACAGTTAGAACTGGACATGGAACAACAGACTGGCTTCAAATAGGAAAAGGAGTACATCAAGGCTGTATATTGTCATCCTGCTTATTTAACTTCTATGTAGAGTACATCATGAGAAACGCTGGGCTGGAAGAAGCA
>SJYV01013236.1:413360-437112 GCA_006410875.1 Neotragus pygmaeus | reverse complement strand
CTCTTAGCGAGCCCATGGACTGCAGCCTACTAGGCTCCTCCGTCCATGGGATTCTCCAGGCAAGAGTACTGGAGTGGGGTGCCTTCTCCGCCAAGGAGTGTTCTAGAACTGGATAATGAAGGCAGTGTTTCATATTCATAAGTGCATCTATTTAAGTATTTCAAAACCCAAATAGGAAACTATCTACCTTACCCACTAGTCTATATTTTTCATTACCATAACTATTTTCTCCTCAAATATGGAAAACAAGGGAAGCAGAAATACTGAACATGTTGCATATCTATTTCCTAAACAGCATTATGTGCATATTATTTACTTTGAGACCATACCTAACTCCCAAACACACTGAGCAAAGTTATCTATCAATAGAGAAGATCTTTATAAGATACTTGAATCCAGAAACATTCCCCTGCACGTTCAAAGGCAACAAGCTCACCTCAATGGCCTAAAAACTTCCAAAGGGAAAAGAAAAAAAGAGGATTAATTTGTAGGGATTCTGCACAGAAGCAGTACTGTTCTCTGGGTGAACTCAGGCTAATGATTAATCTGGCAATTATTGGAAGTTTTCTTTATCTTCCAAAGGATGATTTGCTACTTCTAAAATAATCTGAACTGAATCATTTTACTGCCCACAGTTCCCAGAGGCAACACTCTTTCCCTAACCAACATCTCCTGAAAGATAAAATGTTTCCACTACCAAAACTTTTTTTCCTCCTATAAACAACAAATCTCTGCTTAAATGTCTTTACCATCTGCCCAGGAGATGCAGATGCTCATAAGGGTGAGGATGCCGTCAACAGGACCAACACAAACTGTACTGTTTACCATGTACCATCCAGTCTCTTAACTGGCCCTCAGGATCTAAGCCTGGGACATGGGGCCAGGGTGTAATGGGGGAGGGAGGTCTTCCACACAAGGAGGGAAGTAAAAACCTCTCGAGATGACTTCATTCGTCAAGGGGTCCTAATTAATGTGGACGTATTCTTTAGATCTCTTCAACCTAGGTGCCAACCCAAACTCAGTAACGTCCTCTGGCTACTCCTCCATTTCCCTACTTTCTATAAGTTGCTCCAGATTATTCAGGACACATGAGCATATGTGATGAAACATCTACAGATTCTCTCTCCCCACTTTATCTAGTCCATATTTCTCCCTTTCTTTGTAAAGCTAACAACCAATTTATTTTAAAGAAATATTAAATTCTAGTATGAAATCAAAGACACAAAACCTATATCATATTCCCCATGTCTCTCAAACTGGAAAAACACTAACCATATTTTCTATAAGGCATGTGGAGAAATAGTTGTAAATAAGTAATAAAGCTGATAAATAAGTTAGGGATCAAGACCAAAAAAAAAAAAAAAAAGCGACAGAATAGAATCACTAGACAGCAAATTATATAAGCTCACAAGATTTCCCAGCTACAAACTATGCTAATAAATCATGCATCTCATTAGTGTCACTTCTCCAGAATAACAAAAAGACAAAGTCACAGTAACATGGAGAAAAAAACGGTCCCAGCCCTTAAGTGGCACAGTGGTAAAGAACCTGTCTGCCAGTGCAGGAGACACAGGTCCGATCCCTGAGTTGGAAGATCCCAGGAGGAGGACATGACAATCCACCCCAGTATTCTTTTGCCTGGAGAATCCCATGGGCAGAGGAGCCTGGTGAGCTACAGTCCATGGAGTTGTAAAGAGTTGGACAAAACTGAGCATGCATGTACGCAGCCCTGTGGGAGCCGTGGCCCCTAAAATGCCCCCCATGCTCAAAGAATTTGCTTTCTTTTTAGAGAGTCTTCATACAGTCAAGAAAAATTTACGAAAAGAAACTTTATTTCTGCCTCTGGGTACCCAGAAACCCATTGTTCAGTTCTAGGAACTGATATTAAAATAAAGTATGCTCCTTATTTAAAAAAAAAAAAAAGCCAAGTTCGTTAATATGTACCATCTCTGTGATGGGCAAATACCAACAAACTGGAACGCCAGATGGAATCCCAAAATGTTGAAGGGCCTTGGGGCAGGTCAATGAAGAGAGATAAGAATAATAAAAGAGAGAAAAAGGAAAAACTGACGTCATTGCCATCATCTGTCCAGCAGAAAGGATGGGAGCTTTTCATAATCTCACTTACCATCTCTCTCTTTGAATTTTACATACTGCATAAAAGACCAGGAAAATGAGCAGGTAGGAGGATTCTCCCATGTATCTTTTCACTCTGCCCCCTTTGTCCACTAGGTGGGTGCCCAGAGTCAGACACGACTGAGCAAGTGAACTGAACCAAACTATAAATATTAATCAAAATAAAGCAGTAGTGACTTCATTAATCAGATGAAGTAAATTTCAGTGAAAGAAAATCACCAGAGTCAAAAAGGATCATTAAGTAATGACAAAAGAATCAATCCATCAAGAAGACACAACAACCCTAAACATGTATGCACCAAATAACAAAGCTGTGAAATAGATGAAGCAAAAGCTGATAGAACAGATAGAAACAGAGAAATCCACAACTGTAGTTTGAGATTTTAACATTTCTCTCACAGCAACTGACAAAACTACCAAACAGATCATTAATATTAACCATTAGTCATACCAGATTAATCATTAAGGATACAAAGACACTTGCCACTACCAATCAACAGGATCTAATCAACATTTATAGAATATGCCATTCAACAACATCAGAATATACATTCTATTCAAGCTCCCATGAAACATTCAACCATAACAGATGATATTCTGGGCCAAATAACAAAGGCCAACAAATTTAAAAGAATTTCAACATACAGAGTATACTTTCTGACAACAATGGAATCAAACTAGAAATCCATCAAAAAGATAATAGGAAAATCTCCAAATGCTTTTCTCAACAACACAAGTCAAAGAGGAAGTCTTGAAGGAAATAAAAAATAATTAGAACTGAATAAAACTAAAAAGAATTTATCAAAATTTTAGCCTAGGTACTGCTTAGAAAATACAAAACCCTAAACAGTTATATTAGAGTAAAAATATCAAAACTCTAAGAAACTAGAAAATAAGGAACAAAACAAACACAGAGCAAGCAAGAAGGAAATAAAGAGCAGAAATCAATGAAATCCAAAAAAGAAAAAAACTCATGAAACAAAAAGCTGGTTCTCTGCAAAAGTCAGTAAGTTCACAAACTTCTTAAAAAAAATTAAAAAGAAGCTGACCCAAATTACCAAAATCAGGAATAAAAAGGATACCACTACAAACTCCACAGATCTTATGAGGATAATAAGGCATACTAAGAAAAACTCTACATACATAAATTTGACAACCTAGAATAAATGGCCTAATTCCTCAAAAAGAACAAACTACCAAAACGCACCCAATAAGAACACACCATTTTAACCAAACAAATTGAATTCATAGTTTTGAAATCCACAAAAAGAAAACTCCAGTCCGATGTGGTTTCACTGAAGAAATCTACCTGACATCTAAAGATGCTCTCTTTAAAAGGGGAAATACTCCCCAACTCCTTTTATGAGCATAACAATAAACACATGAAATCTGAAAGTAAAAATACAAGATCATATACAATCAGTCAAATTCAGACACTGAACACACGAACACAGACAAGAAAATTGTCAGGAATTGCCCGGTGGTCCAGTGGCTAAGACTCCAAGCTCCTAATGCAGGGGCCAGGTTTGATTCCTGGTCAGGGAACTATGCTACAAATAAGAGTTTGCATGCTACCACTAACGGTGCTGCACACCTCAACTAAAAACCCCACATGCCACAACAAAAATCAAAGATCTTTCTATATGTAGTCCAGCCACATATACTAAAAAAACTATGCACCAGGACCAGTGGAAGTCACTCACTCATGTCTGACTCTTTGCAACCCCATGGACTGTGAACAGCCTTTCCCTTCTCCAGGGGATTTTCCCAACCCAGGGATTGAACTCAGGTCTCTTGCATTGCAGGTGGATCCTTTAGCAGTCTAGCCACAAGGGAAGCCCAAGAATACTGGAGTTGGTAGCCTATCCCTTCTACAGGCGATCTTCCCAACCCAGGAATCGAACTGGGGTTTCCTGCACTGCAGGCAGATTCTTTACCAACTGAGCTATTAGGAAAGCCCATAGCAAGACCAAGTGGAGTTTAATCCCAGGGATACAAGGCTGGTTCAATATTCAAAAATCAACAAAGTAATCCAACATATTAACATATTCTTAATTAAAGAAGAAAAATCACATGATCATATCAATTGATGCAGAAAAAACATCAGACAAAATTCAACACTAACTCACAAAAATTCTCTGAAAACTAGGAATAAAGGGAAACTTCCTCAACCTAATAGATGAACATCTACCAAAAAACCTTTAGAGACATCATACATAATGGGGAAAGACTGAATGATTAAGACTGGGGGAAAAAACAAAGACATACACTCTCACAACTCGTATTCCAACACTGTCCAGGAAGTCTTAGCCAGCACAATAAGAAAATAAGAGTTACACAGATGGAAAAGGAAGACGGGAAACTGTCCTGATTTGTAGATGTCATGACTGTTTATTTAGAAAAACTCAACAAGTCTGCCAAAAAGAAAAAAAAAAAAAAATAGGACTAAATGAGTCCAGAAAAGTTAAAGACCAGTTACGATCTTACAGAATATAAAGTTGTGATCTTACAGAATATAAGATCAACATGTTAATAACATCTTATGAAAAAACCAAAACAAACATTTTGGCCAACTCAATAAAAGCCAATTGTACATCTATATACTAGCAAAGAACATGTGGAAATTGAAATTTTAAATGTAAACCATTTATAAAAACTAAAAAATAGAAATACTTAGGTATAAAACTAACCCCCCCAAAATGCATAGAATTTAGATGGCTAAAAACTACAAAATACTAATGAAATAAATTCAAAAAAGATGTAAATAAATCTACAAACAGACAGTGTCCATGGACTGGAATATTCAATATAAGGAAGATATCAGTTTTCCAAATAGATCTATAGATTTAACAGAATTCTATCAAAATCCAAGCAAGATGTTTTGTAGATACAGAAAAGCTTATTCTAAAGCATACTTGGAAAGACAAAAAGGAACAAAATGAGCTAAAAAAATCTTTGAGAAAAAAGAATAAAGTTAAATTATATTATTTAAAACTTACCAGTAATTAAGAAAATGTGCTGTTAGTGTAAAGACAGATACACAGATCACTGGAACAGAAATGAGAACCCAGAAATACAGCCATACAAGTTTGGCCAATTGATTTATGACGCAGGTACAAAACAACTCAGCAGAGGAATTTGTCTTTTCAACAAAAGGTGTGGTAGCAGCTGGACAGAAATCACTACCTAAATTAATATAATAATTAATCCAAGAGGGATCACAGATTTAAAGGATTTAGAGACTTAGATTTAAAGGTAAAATGCAAAACTAGGAAACTTTTGAGAAAAAAGACAAAATCTTTGGGTCATACAACTAGGCCAAGAACACTTAGGCATGCCACCAAAAGCAGAGTCTGTAAGAGAAAAAAAGATAAATTGGATATATGTGAAAGATGTTACTAAGAGAATAAAAAATCAAAGTAATGACTGAGAAATTATATTTGCAAGCCATTCATCTGACAAAAGACTAGTATTTAGACTATATAGAGAACTCTGAACTCACCAGTAAAAATAAAGCAAACAAATCCAAGTTAAAATTGGCAAGTGGTATGGACCTAACAGAAACAGAAGATATTAAGAAGAGGTGGCAAGAATACATAGAAGAACTGTACAAAAAAGATCTTCACGACCCAGATAATCATGATGATGTGGTCACTAATCTAGAGCCAGATATCTTGGAATGTGAAGTCAAGTGGGCCTTAGAAAGCATCACTATGAACAAAGCTAGTGGAGGTGATGGAATTCCAGTGGAGCTCTTTCAAATCCAGTAAGATGATGCTGTGAAAGTGCTGCACTCAATATGCCAGCAAATGTGGAAAACTCAGCAGTGGCCACAGGACTGGAAAAGGTCAGTTTTCATTCCAATTCCAAAGAAAGGCAATGCCAAAGAATGCTCAAACTACCACACAATTATACTCATCTCACATGCTAGGAAAGTAATGCTCAAAATTCTCCAAGCCAGGCTTAAGCAATACGTGAACCGTGAACTCCCTGATGTTCAAGCTGGTTTTAGAAAAGGCAGAGGAACCAGAGNGGGCAGGAGGAGAAGGGGATGACAGAGATGAGATGGTTGTATGTCATCATCAACTCGATGGACATGGGTTTGGGTGGACTCCAGGAGGTGATGATGAACAGGGAGGCCTGGCAAGCTGTGGTTCATGGGATCGCAAAGAGTCAGATATGACTGAGCAACTGAACTGAACTGCACTGACATCATGTGTTGAATATTACAAAATAAATCTTCAAGAACTCATCCAATAGATGATAACTCATACAAGAATGAAGAAAGGAGAAAGCTTTAACTACTGGAAATTTTAATATATGTCTCAATTTTATCTTCCTAAACCTTGGTTATTAATCTGTTTGATACCAAAATTGTTTCATTCTGTAGTTACCTTAGACATACCCAACAATTCTATCTCCAATTGCTTGTCCTCCAAACCCTCTGAAACTTCAGCCCCTCACCATTTGGGTGAGAAAAAGCTAAGTGATCATCCCAGGGAGAGGCAGTTTCCTCAGGATGGGGCAGGATGCTCAGTATTATCCAGAGGTTCTCAGGAAACTTTGCCATTTCAAGACCCACTTAGTTGGTTACTGGCTTTCTTGGTGGTTCAGATGGTAAAGAATCTGCCTGCAATACAGGAGACATGGGTTTGATCCCTGGGTCNATGAACAGGGAGGCCTGGCGTGCTGCGATTCATGGGGTCACAGAGAGTCGGACACAACTGAGCGACTGAAGTGAACTGAACACTTCCTAGTGTCAAAGTATTTCCAGTGGTAGAATGATGAGAAAGATGAGTATCAAACTGACTCGGTGTGTGGGTGTGTGCGAGAGAGAGACAGAGAGAGCGTGCCGATTTAGAAAGATCTTTTTTAGTCTTTTTCTATTGTTTTTAAATTTTTGATTCAAAATAAGAAAAATAAGTTGTCTTACTTCTGCTTTAGTTTGTAGGCATGCCTGTGTGCGGGCTTCCCAGGTGAAACTAGTGGTAAAGAACCCACCTGCCAATGCAGGAGATGTGAGAAAGCAGGTTCGATCCCCAAGCCGGGAAGGTCCCCTGGAGGAGGGCACGACAACCCACTCCAGTATTCTTACCTGGAGAATCCCATGGACAGAGGAGCCTGGCGGGCTGCAGGCATGGGGTTGCAGAAACTCAGACACACCTGAAGCGACTTAGCACATAGCTCATGCCTATGGAGAGGGTGCTTTGTATACGCCTGAGGCTTCTTGGATGACAGTACTCTAAGGTGATTTCTGTGGATGAGAAATGCTTTGTGAACTGGTGGGCGGGGTTGGGGGGGCTGGGTCTGGGAAGCAGGGAAGGAGACACCCAGAGAAGGACTGGACACCCCTGCTCTCAGCCTCTCCACTTGCTACAGCAGCAGCAGTGCTGTGAGCAGGGAGCCTACGTGCCTGTAAAGGGAAGTCCTCTGTAAATTCCTCGAGGCCCTGTGCCAGGCAGTGAAATTTGTTTAGAGTAAACAACCAGTCTTGCTTCCTGTAATCCAAAAATGAAAAAGAAAAAAAAAATCTAGTACAGAAGTCCTTATCACTTCTGGGAAACAATGTTTATGGTCTGACTGAGAGATGAGCAGATTTGAGGACACACACATGGAGAAGGGTGGGTCAGTTCCCCAGATGGAATTTCTGGCCTTGAAGGCTAACTACCGCCCAAAGCCATTCTTCTCTTCCGGGCAGATTGAATCATTGCTCTAAATATTTTATGTCCTTCTGCCTTAGTGTGGATTCCCAGAAGGCGACCCCAGAACAAAGATTCAAGGGCAAGTAGTTTGTATAGGAAGTGATCACAGGAAAGACAAACTTGGGAAAGAAAAGCAAGAAACAGGACAGAAGCCAGCAAAGGGGATATTATAAAGCAGGTTACCCCAGAGGGCAGCTGAGGGATGAGGGAGCTGGAATGTTCACTGGTGGAAGACTTCCTGGGCCTGGGGGGGCAGTGGGAGGAGGCATGGATTTCCTGGCATTATGGCCTTGTTCTAAACATGGACAGGAACGCTCCACGCTGGCAGCTGCATGTGAGGCCAGTTTGTACCAAAATAGTCGGGCCAAGGGAGTACTCGTGGGGGGCTCGCTCCATCTGCCTTGCCCTCCATGGGAAAGGCATGCATATCCTGCCCCGCCTTCAAGCTTGAACATGTAATGTATCACCTTCTCTACAAGAGGATTATGTTGCTCTATGCCACTGCCATGAAAATTTGGCCAATTAAATTTGAGCAGAAATAATGTGTTCAACTTTGTAACAGAAGCTTTAAGAGCCATCGCCTTCTCTTTTTTCTATTACCTTGTACCCAGCAACATCGGGGAGAAGTGCTCACGTAATCTCAGTCTTGAGACGTAGAAAATATGTCGCTGAATCTCAGCAAGGTGAGAATAAAAAAGAAATAAAATTTGTGATTATAAGCCTCAGAATCTTTGAGGTTATTGATTACAGAAACACAGCCAGACCATCCCAACAAGTACCTGTGTCTAAAAGTAAGTGTTGAGGGAACAATAAATGTGCATCAGCTCTGGGTCTGTCCAGAGAACGGCAAGGAAAGTTGTGAAACCACTAAGATGCCATCTCGTTTATGCTGTAGTGAAACCTTTGATCTAATTCTCACCACTAACTTGGGAGAAAGATAATGGGCTCAATAAGCTTGTGGTCTTATGAGTTGCAAAGAGAATACTAGTAGCCTGACTTGGTGCTCTTGGCTGAATTTCACGTTAAAGAGGCAAACTCAGAAAAATCATTGGCCTGTCTTCCAGTAGGAATAGAAGGGAAAAGAGGAGGTCCCGAAATGCAGGTGCTTGCGTGCTGAAAAACCTTGCTTTATAATGACAGAAAGGTAGGACCTGGTTCCTTACTGGTATCCGGAAGCCACTGTTACTCCCTAATGCCCTGACTAAGTCAGAGTTACTCTACACAGAAAAGCAGACAGAAGCTGTTAGAATTTCTGGTCTATTACCAATATCTGAATTCAATTTTAAGCTGACGTGGTGTAGTCAAGAGACTCAGAGCAGTGTTTGTCCCAGGAGAGTTGGGAGACTCGGGGGATCACGGCCTGGGTTTGGTCAGTATGCAGTCGCCCCGCAGGACCTAGCTTTGGGCACCACCCTGGGGCGAGAGGGGAGGAGCTTGTGCCCAAGGATCGTGCGTGGGAGAGCACGCGTACAAGGACTGTGGATGCAGAAGCACGCACATGGCTGTTGTGGTTGGAGGCGCTTGGGCACAACGGCTATGGATGGAGGCGCTGGAGCATAAAGCCGTGGGCTTAGCAGCTCAGGTCCTGACCTGTCTGCCCTTCATTGCCTGAGAGTCACAGTCAGGCTCTGGCAGAGGAGGTGTAAATTGTCTGCCAGTCACCATGAGACCTCCTTGAGGGCTAAGGGGTCATGCCCTTTATTATTTATACAGAAGCCTCCCTCCTAAGTATCTGTGGCAAAACATGTGTCAGAAGCTCCTTTTTGTTATTTTCCAGCCTTTTCTCCCGGTCTCCCCCTGCAGATGGAGTCATCTTGAATATGTTCTACAGAATTTTGGTTGACTGCCTGGAACCTGGGGTGTGGAGAACTTGGGGACAATTACCTTCATGTTCTTGACAAACAAAGGGATGCTTGTTTAGCAAACACATGGGCTGATCCAGGACAGGTATTTTTTTTTTTTATAAGTGATCCTGGTCTTCACCTTTCGTGAACATAGCCTGCAGCCGCTGGGCTGCCAGGACTGTGAAAGCCTTAACACGATTGTCCAAACGTAAAGTAGATCTCCTTTCCCAGAGCCCATTAATCATTTGCCAAAAATGACCATGTTTGGGTGGTAAAGAAAATCTCAGTAATTTCCAGAAGGCAGATATTATAAAATCAATCTTGCCTGGCTATTCAGTAGACACACTTTGAATTCAATTTTCACAACAAGTAAATGTCATGGGAAAAAAAAAAAAGCGGGCTATTTCTCTAGATGAAAAAGACTTGAGTCACTTAAAATATAAAATGTTGCTTTTGTTTAGATTCTGATTAAAAAAAAAAAAAAAACTCTAAAAAATATTCTTGTAGCAGTTGGATCAGAAACTTCCCTGGTGGTGCAGTTGTGAAGACTCTGTGCTGTCAGTACAGGGGTACGGGTTTAATCCCTGGTCAGGGAACTAAGATGCCACATGCCACAGGGTTGGCCAAAAGGGGAAAAAAAAACAAAAAACAAAAAACAGATGGGTTCAATAAATGATGGACTAAGTATTATGACGGCAGGGAATTACCAATTTCGTTAGGGTGATCATGGCTCTCTTTCTTCTGTAACTGAAATGTTCCTGATGAAAGAAAGCTCACGGAGTGACAATATTCAGCCACTGTAGACAACCTTCTGGCCCTGCTGTGGCTCTGGCGCCACCTGGAACCATCAGGACGGTGTAGGCTCCAACCTGGGTGCTATACTTGAAATTCCTCAAACACACACCTCTCGTTCAGCATTCGGTGCCTTTCAGAGGCTGTGGGCCTGCAACCCTTCAACAATTCTGTTAGCAACGCCATCCTGGAAGACTCAGCTCATAATCGCTTTCCTGTATTTCTTCCTCAGCCGCTGTGGCATGCAGATCCCCATGCTATCACTTTGTGACACTCACTTCAGTAGATTGAATTTATTCTTGGAACATCTGTTTTGTCCCACTGTGCCCAGCATACCACCCCCCACTCAAGCTGTCCCCCCAATCTGCCCATTTCCTTCAAAATAGAGTCATCTCCATTTTCTTACCTTCGTCTACTGCAGAGTCTACCTTGTTTTTTCCGAAGAATGAAGCACAGCTGATTTACAATGTTGTGTTTGTTTCAAGTGTGTAGCAAAGGGATTCAGTTTATGCAGATATATTTATATACATATTCTTTTTCATATTCTTTTCCACTGCGGTTCATTACAGGATACTGAATCTGGTTCCCTGTGTTATACAGTAGGACCTTGTTGTTTATCTATTTTATATACAGGAGAAGGCAGTGGCACCCCACTCCAGTACTCTTGCCTGGAAAATCCCATGGATGGAGGAGCCAGGTAGGCTNTGATAAGCCCACAATATATACCGGCTCTGACTGTTTTGATTTTTACACTCCCACTGAAGCAAAACAAAACCAAATGAAAAATACACCCTCAATTTTCTCTAATAACAACTGGAGTCAAAATTAAACATCTTAGAAGGTTGTGCTTATTCTCACA
Source organism: Neotragus pygmaeus (assembly GCA_006410875.1). Classification (NCBI taxonomy): domain Eukaryota; kingdom Metazoa; phylum Chordata; class Mammalia; order Artiodactyla; family Bovidae; genus Neotragus; species Neotragus pygmaeus. The sequence goes on along the minus strand of SJYV01013236.1, from coordinate 425,779 downwards.
GATCTGGGTAACAGGTGGATCATCTGACAGACAGAAACCCACCTAGTTTACATATCTCGACCAAGGAAGAGAAGCAGCAAGTTCTATTTAGTTGGGTTCGGACAAGGAGGAAACTCTAGGCTTCAGTCCATCATGCCTCGAGTGGCCAGCACTTGACATCCACCTCACACCTGCCACTTAATTCAGGTCTGGGGGTTGGGGGCTGGTGGGCAGAAAGACCAGCCCAAGGAGGGCAGAGGATGGGAGTGATTGCGTAATCTGTGTCCTGTCAGAAGGCCCCTCAGCTTTGGCAGAGATGCCGCATACCCAGCCTGACAGCTGGTGCAGACACTAACCCCAGCCCATCTCCCTGTTCCCCGATGCCTCTCAGAGCAGGAAACGCACTGCCCAGGCAGGAGGAAACAGCCCAGCTCCACAGCATCCACCGGGACCTCGGCCCCTGGGGCGGGTGATGCAAGCAACTGGCCCTGAGTGCCTGACAACGAGATCCTGAGGCGGGGAAATGGGAAGGATTTATTTGGGGGACATCGGTCTGGCTGGGCTAGATAGATCTCCTACATGAAAGGAACCTGTGGCCAGAAAGGGCAAAAGAAAGAAGCAAGGATTTCCAGGAATAAACCACGTGCTCCACATGCACTGCTGCCTTGCAAGATGGGCACTTGCAAGATGGGCACCCATTTTAAAGATGTAGAAGTCGAGGCTCTTGGTTGGAAGTGAGGTTATATCCAATTTCCCAGTCCGCAGGGATAGGTTAAATACTGGGTGGAGAAATTTCCCTGGTGGTCCAGGGGCTGAGACACTGCGCTCTCAATGCAGGGGGCCTGGACTGGATCCCTGGTTGGAGCCCCGGACCCCTGGCCAAGGAACCAAGACTAGGGGCAGCCAAATAAATAAACAAAATTTTAAATCCTCTTTTTAAAAAAGTACTGGGTGGGCCTTATAATGGAATCCCCCAGGGCTCTTTCAGAGGACAATACATCATTAGCATTTTCCCATGTCTTTAAATTAACAGTCATGTCCAACTCTTTGCAACCCTACGGACTGTAGCCCGCCAGGCTCCTCTGTCCACGGAATTCTCCAGGCAAGAACACTGGAGTGGATAGATGGTCCCATCTCCAGGGGGTCTTCCCAACCCAGGGACTGAACCCAGCCAGGTCTCCTGCATTGCGGGTTCTTTACCGCCTGTGCCCCTTTAAAGGAAGCCCCTTTAAAATAAAATTAGGGCAAAAAAGCAGCAGGCCTGAAACACTTCCATTATTTTAACCAAAATAATTATATATACACACATACACACATATATATGAAAGAAAAATTAATCTTGGAAGATGTATAATAAAATTTGACAGAAGTAGGATTACCGCTGATTCGTTCTTTTTTAATCTGTGTTTTCACATTGAAAGAATTATGTTTCCTATGTATTGCTTGTCAAACTCAGAGAAACAATCAGGCTCTAATTAGGTGCCCAGGATGACGCAGCTTGTGACTAGAGGAGCTGCAGCTGAACCGGCTTCTGTCCAGAGCCCAGACGAAGCCTCCTCTGTCCCACCAGCACACCCTCTCCCAGAAAGCAGCTGAGTCGCCTCCGAGGTCGCTACTCAAGTCAGCCTTCCAGGACCACGGGCTGTGCGTTCCAGAGAAGCCTTGGGACAACTGCGGCGAGCCCGGGAAAACCAGCCCCTTGCTCAGGAAGCCAGCACATGGCTAATGCCTCCTGAGGCTGGCCGGCCCTTCTGAGGCTGATCTGTAACTACAGATGGAGCTGCCCCTGCCCACCCTCAGGGTGGAGGAGGTGCCCGCTTTGAGGGGACACCCTGCAGGAGGCACTGGGGACCCAGCGGTCCCACCACAGCAGGATGGACCCCAGAAGCCCACAATGCAGGCAGATTCTTTACCGTCTGAGCCACCAGAGAAGCCAACCCGCACGAGCGATGGGAAAAGAACAGGAAGCTGATGTCCATAGACACGGCCTGGTTATGGGCCCCTCTGAGCAGCAAAAGGGCTCAGAGGGAGGACAGAGAACACCCAGCAACTCCCGGGACCCACAGGCCCGGGTAGAGGAGCTCACGCAAGGAGACAGGCCCAGAGCCTGGATGGGCCAGACGCGAAGTGCAGCCAGCACAGGGACAAACCGCCCCGGGGTTCGAATCCCAGCTTCACTACTTACTAGGACCTTGAAAAGGTACTGAAACTTTGCCGGCTTCAGTTTGCTCACCTCAATTCAATGAACTGGAACACGTTTAATATAAAATGTTGATATCCTCAGAGCAACATTTTTTACATAAATTTAGGAAAATGAATTTTAAACAGTCTTCAAAACAAAAGGACGATGGTATCTTTGAAAATCATACAGATGAATTCAAGATGTCACAAGAAGATGTATTAGATAGCTGCTTTCCCCAACTAGATGTCTAGTTCATTCCTAAAAGGGAAATAAAAATATCTCACAGGGCAGTTTGTTCTAAAAGGTCAATGTATGTCAGTGCCTCACTTGGAGAAGTCTTTAGCCTGAGTGTTAACCCGGTGGAATGTCGCCCAGCAAGCAATGATCTAATTGAATAGCATCCTCATTATATCACACTGTCTTCTCATTTCATTCTGCCTTCAAGTAATTAAAATTCCTTATATGGGTGCTTTGGCATGCAGTCACAGAAGGCTTACACAGTGTCTCATGTGACCCTCGAAACACTCTGAAACCCATTTCACAGATAAGGAATCTGGGGCTCGGAGCTGAGTACACAACCAAGCAGCAAAGGGGAGTCTCCAGGCCCCCGGCTTCGCAGCCAACACCCAGTCTTCAGCTCCTCGTCCTGGGTTTCCATCCAGACCATGGTCTGACTCACTCCTTCCCGACACAGAAACTGACTGTCCTCTCTCCAAAATCAGAACAAGTACTCACTGTAGGAGTCATGCTCCAAGTACCTCCTCCATAACAAGCAAACCCTGAAGATGCATTTGTATGAAAAGCTCCTTGCTCGGTTCTGAGGAACAGCAAAGGAAGGGAACCTGGTCTCCATCCTCATCCTCGGAGCATCTGACAGCTACTCGGACGGTAGTGGCAGCCCCTGCCTCCTCTCGCCCCTGCCACCTGAGCCCGAGGGAGCACAGTGGTTGGCCAGCCATACTGGACTCTGCTGGGAACCTGTTATGGGCAGGCTCACCGCACACCGTCTGCCCTGGAGCAGCTATGAAAGGGCTCCTGAGACCAACCCTTGAGTCTGAACTGCCTCCCCTGGGACAGTCCTCCCCCTCGATCATGAGTTGAACAGAGCCTCCCTGCCACCCATAAAGTCCACAGCCACTCAGAACCTCAGGATGAGACCTTATCTGGATGAAGGGTCTTTCACATGTAATCAGCTAAGGACGTCAGGATGGGATCATCTTGGAGTTACGTGGGCACTGAATTCAGTGACTGACGTCCCTACGAGAAAAGGAAAGATCCAGAGACACACACAAGGAGGAAGGCCAGGGGAAAGCAGGAGAAAGGATTGGAGGATGCAGCTACAAGTTAGGAAGCAAGGATTTCCAGGGGCCCCAGAAGCTGGAAACGGCAAGGAAGGAGGTTCCCCTCAGGCCTTCAGAGGGAGCCGGGTGCTGCCGACGTCTCAGCTTCACACTTCTGACCTCCACCACTTGTAGGGAATACACTTCTATTGTTTTGAGCCACCAACTTGTGTGTTAATTTGTCACAACAGCCCAAGGAAACACCCTCCCTTATCTCAATGTCTCTGTCCGGCAGGGTGGAGAGGACTGGCCTCCCTTCTGAGAGCTCGGCGGGCCTTCGGGCCATCACGTTGCCGAGGGCACCCTGTCGGGTGCAGCCTGGGTGCACTGTGGAAGCCCGGAGTGAACCCAGCACACAAGCATGCACACATCCACCCCCACTTGCAACTTCTAAGAATGACGCGCTGCCAATAAAGGGCTCCAACTCTGTCTCGGAGCTGACTGACTCCTGGGGGAGGTTTCCATGTGGTTTGGGATGAGATCTCTTTACTCTCTGGCACTGCTAAGCTGTCGGGCAAACCGCCCTTCCAAATCCTGCTGGCACTGCCGCTCAAGAAACTCTTGCTGCCCCACTGGGTGGTGGTGGTGGGGGTGCCAGACCTCGTGACATTAACGGCATCCTCCCACCCGCTCTGGGCTCCCCGCTGCTTCTCACTGGACAGGGAGTCTTGTCTCTCACTGGCCCCCTTTCAACACTCAAGGGTATTTTTATTTAAAAGGCCTCTGGAGTGTTAATAAAATGAAATGCAGAACCGCTCCCCTCTTTCCCCCATGGGTGGGGGAGTTGTTGGCAGTGACCTCGCTTCAAGCAGCCGCTGCCAGCACTGGCAGGTGGCTGGAGGGGGCGGGGGTTGGGGACCACAGGTGGTCTGGGAGCATGTTCTCATCTCATTCTGGCTTTGCCACTGATTTTCCTGAAACTTCGCTTCCCTTCTTGGGTCTTCACGTGGTAAACGAGGGGCAAGCAGGGTAGGAGGGGACGTTAGGTCCCTTCCGTGCTGACATTCCCAGAGGGTGGATTTCCCTTGATGCTTCGCTTGTCTTGGTGCTCGCTAATCTCTCCTCCATCCTGCGTTCATGTGGTCCCAGCTCCCAAGTGGCTCTGGTAAAAGAACCCGCCTGCCAGCGCAGAAGATGTGGATTCAATCCCTGGGTCAGGAAGAGCCCCTGGAGGAGGAAATGGCAACTCACTCCAGTGTTTTTGCCTGGAGAATCCCACAGACAGAGTAGCTTGGTGGGCTACAGTCCATGGGGTCGCACAGTCAGATATGCCTGAGCACAGCACTGCGCTGTAGATGCTGAGTACTAAGGCAGGCCAGCTCCCAGAGCAGAGGAGGCATCGCCAAGTGTCCACATCAGCAGGAGGAGGTGACACAGACAGGAGCTGGAGGATGAGCAGGGCCCAGCAGGAGAGGCACAGGGCGAGTGCAGGCACACGTGAGGTCTGGACAAGGGGCTGGGGTGGCGCGGCAAGGCAGTCAGGCTAGGGCCAGATGGAGTAGAGAGCTTGGAACCTTTCCTGGAAGCCACAGGGAGCCAGGCAGGTGCACAAGCAGAGGGGTGCCATGCTCTGATCTGGCCTTTTTTATTTAATAGGTAAGTTGTTTTTTTTTTTAGTGTTTGTGCCAGGTGGCATGTGGGATCCTAGCTTCCTGACGGGATTGAATCCACGCCCCCTGCATTGGAGTGTGGAGTCTGGACCATCAGGAAGTCCCCGATCTGGCACTCTTCAGGAGCATCACCTGGACACACAGGAAGGGCAGGGTGTTTTGGGGTGTCCAGACCACCACCTCATGTTTTCAGCAGGTTCCAAGAACACTGCCAGCAGTTCTTCCATTGTCATTTCAAACAACAAACACTGGAGGTGACGCCCCTCTCCCTGCCTGCCCTGGGGTGATCATCAACAATATTAGGAATACCGTATTCAAGCTTGAGTTCTTGGCCCTGCGGCTACGTGACCCTCCAGCTTTATAGTCCTGAGCACGGGCCTTGGGGTTGAGACTCCTAGGTAGAAAGCTCTGCTGCTCACCAGTCGTTTCTTCTTGAATGTGTTATTAACCTCGCTGAGATTCAGTATCCCCATCTCTAAAATGGGTCCACTGCCGACAGAGCCGATGGGCATTTCACATGCAGGGAGATGAGCTTCTAAACAGGGCCTAGCTCAAAACAGAGGCTCCGTACATGTGAGCTTTCCCTGTTACAGTCACAAATGTGGGGTAGGAACCAAGACAAACTGTTGCCGGAGCCCAAAGGAGATGGGAAGGAGGCGGCTCAGGGGAGCAGCTGGGCCTGGTGGGTGGGTGGCGGGCGGTGTGATGTGAGCACTAGCAGTTTTGTCGGTTTATCTCCACAACCACTCAGTTTTCCTGCCACGAGAAGCCCAGGACCAGGAAGGCTCATGCCAGCAAGCTGGCGTGGGCTTGGGCAATGGCTTGACGTCAGTGGGTCTGGCCAGGCTGCCAAGCACTGCAGCCTCGTCAGCACAGTGTTGAAGTGACTCCCAAGACTCTAGGTGTTTCTTAGCAACGGCCCTATTTGGGGGAACACTGAGTGCCCAAGGGGAAGCTGGCTTGGAAGTTTGTGCAAGATGGGAGGCACCCCTAATCAGCTCTGGGGTCCCCCCCAGCAGGCTGGCTCCCTCCCGCGGCAATGGGGCCCAGGCTGGAAGCCCTCCACGAGGCCATCAGCTACCTCACAGGTTTCTGGGCAGCATCCCGGCCCAAAAGCTTGCAGAGAGGCCCTGGTCATCCCCGCAGCCCCCAGGCAAAACCCAGTTGCCATCTGTTGTACTTTTAACCATCCAAGCGGCTGATGGGACACGAAAGAAAAAAAAGACATACAACGAAACACACCCGGCCCTCAATACTCAGACCCAGGGCTGAGCACACAGGACCATCTGAAACACAAAAGACCCCCAAACAGAGTCCAAGACAGACGGGTCTTCTGTGAAATTTCACAACCCACGAAGGTGTTCTAGAAAGTACCAGGACACAAACGCTTGCCGGACTTTTGTTCTTTCTCCACTCTGACAGACAGAACATCACATAATCTTCACAAAATTTATTTGGAGGAATTAAAGAATTCCACCCAGGCCAGGCTTCTTGGTGCAGGCAGTTGGGTTCAGGTATGTATTATTAATGCAAACATTTTCCTGTCGTGATTGCACACCCAATTTAAAATGAATTATCCAATTAAGTTAAGAAGGTGATGCATTCTGCTTCCAGGAATATGTTGCCAGTGACTCTGTCTTGACTGTTCTCCACTAAAAACCCTTCCAATTAAGTTAAGACCGTTCAGTACATCGTGAGGCTAAGCCGGGAGGTTGCTGTGGAGACAGGAGTCGTCTTCATCATATCACTATTTCAATCTCCTGATGAGAAGGGAGCTGGCAGAGCTCTCAGCCTCCCCCTGGGATGAGTGTTCACTGCCAACAACAACAAGGACAAAAAGCTCTGTTGGACAGAAAAGGATAAAAGATCGTGTAAGCTTCCAGATCTCCTTCTGCAGCTACACAGAGAGTCATGGCTTGGGCTTCCTCAAGCAGAAGCCAGTTGGCGGGTGCATGCAAGAGGCAGACGCCACCCTGTCCCTTCTCTCCCCCTCGCTCTCGGTCAGTTCTAGACGGGGTGTGCAGATCTGATGCGGAAGGTGTGACGGCGCCAGCTCGGCCAGCAGACAGCAATCGACTGGTATCAGTTAGCCACAAAGATCGGGGCTATGGGGTCAGACTGAGACACCACTGATGTCACAAAGAGTCAAGAGGAAACACAGATGTTTATTTCTAAAACGCAAACCTGACCACGGCACTCTCTCACAGACACCCCTGTACTAGGTCTCCACTGCCCTCGCCATCAAGTTCATCCCCCGCTCACTCTTGCCATCTCATCCCTCTTTCATTCCCTAAATAAACACTCAGACTCTTCCACACCTCCCAGTCTTTGCACATGCTGGTCCCTTCCTCAGTACATCCCTTCGCTACTTTTGTCAGCCTGGTAAATGTGTTCTTACTCAAGACCTGGGTCAGATGTCTGGACCTCTGGCAGCTTTGTCTCTGACTGTACAGGTTTCCCTGATGGCTCAGATGGTAAAGAATCCACCTACAAAGCAGGAGACCTGGGTTCAATTCCTGGGTTGGGAAGATCCCCTGGGGAAGGGCATGGCAACCCATTCCAGTAGTCTTGCCTGGAGAATTCCAAGGACAGAGGAGCTTGTGGGCTACAGTGCATGGGGTCTCTAAGAGTTGGACATGACTAACACTTTACTGCAAGGTAGACGCTAGAATCACGACCAAGCCAGTGCTTTGCTATCATAACTGGTTTCCGTGTTTGTCTCCCTGAGCAGCTGCTAAGCCACTCAAGGGCAGGGGGGATGTTTTCAAAGGAATGGTCTAACCATAGAAGGAAAGGCAGAGGTGAGAGAAAGCGGCCATGCCAACTTGAGAGGGATCTACAGGCATATCTCAGAGATACCACAGGTTTGGTTTCCCAGATCACCGTCAATAAACTGACCACCACCCTAAAACAACCATCGCAATAAAGTGAGACACAATTTTTTTTATTTCAGTCGATATAAAAGTTATATTTACAGTATACTGTAATTTGTTAAATGTGCAATAATAGCATTATATCTGAAAAAACAACATATATACCTTTTAAATATTTTATTGATTAAAACAAATGCTAACCATCATCTGAGCAAGTCAATCTTCTTGAAACAGTAGCACTGAAGATCACTGATCACAGATCACTATGACAAACATAAAACTAATAAAAACGTCTGAAATACCATGAGAATTACCAGACTCATTCAACAGAGGGTTGCCACAAACTTTCAATTCATAAAGAAGTGCAGTTTCTGCAAAGTGCAATAAAACGAGGTATGCCTGTATAACTAGAAATTACCTAGAAGCTGTTCATGAGGCGAGTGAATGCTGTGAATCCCAGGGGTCCCCCATGCCCCTCACACTTAGGCCCATGGGTGCCAGCAGTAATCAGGGCCAGAGACAGGTGTGTTCTGGGGTAGACACTTTTCTTTCCCACCCCAGGACAAGAGGTTGTAAAACCAAGTCTGCCTGATGTTCTTGCCTGGAGAATCCCAGGGACGGCAGAGCCTGGTGGGCTTCTGTCTATGGGGTTTCAGAGTCGGACATGACTGAAGTGACTTAGCAGCAGCAGCAGCTGCCTGATGTTATTAAGAGCTGCTAAACCATTTAATAACTAAAACCTCTGTGAGAGATCCTTATGTCTACATCAGGCTGTAGAAGTACCTTGTGGAAGACTCGGTTTAAACCTAAGAAGAGAAAAAACCCTACCCCCAAAATGTAAGCCATCAGAACTACTGATGCCATGAACCAGCCCACCTCTGAGGCTCCCAGCAAGACAGCAAAACAAGTTGTTTGGTAGGAGATGACAGTGAAACGCCCTAGCATGAACTGAACTTCCCAAGTAGGTCTCTGTCCACCCTAGTGTCTGCCCTTCCTGGCTCAAACACAGGTGTCCTCTCATGGCCTGTGTGTTTCCAACCTGGGATTCAGAGCATTGAGTTACTTCTTGAGCAGCTTCTGGGTGGTTCTAATTACATAGGCATTCCTTCTTTTACTACGTTTTGTAGATACTGTGTTTTTTACAAATCCAGGATTGGGGCCATTGGGTTTTTCTTCTAATCTGTGTCTTGTATTAAAGTCCTCTGCTCTTTCAGGGTATGGAACCCCTGAATTTCCATAGACTCTGAAACCCTCTAAGGTGGGGCTCATCGTCATGGCCTTTGCTCCACCCAGGGGACCCAGCATAGTGCCTGGTCCATGGTGAGCACACTGTGACGTTCCGTTCATAGACTAGTCTGGTTTCCCACCTGCAGTTGAATCGAGCTGCTGTACATGTCACAGGAACAATGATCCTTTGGGATTCGATGAATCAAACCACAATCTCCAAAGCTTTCCTTTGGTGCCTAATGGTGAAAATCTAAACGCAAGCCTGGGAGTATCAGAAATCATATACATTATATGGGTTTAAGTGTGCTCCCATAAAGGTAGGGGAAGGCTTAGTCACAGGCCCTGTGGATGTGACTTCACAGAGGTGAGCAAGTTAAGATGTGGTATTGAGGGTGGACTCTAATTCAATACACCTAGTGTCCTTTTAAGAGGGAAATTTGCACACAGGGAGCAATGCCACGGGATGACAGAGGCAGAGACTGGAGCTACAAGTCAAGGAATGCCAAGGACTGATGACTACCACCAGAAGCTGGGAAGAGGTGAGGAAGGATTCCACCCCAAGTCTCAGAAGGAATCTGGTCCTGCTGACACCATGACTTCAGCTTCTAGCCCCCAGAACTGTAGAACAAATATCTGCAGTTTTAAGCTCCTCACTTAGTGGCAAATTGTTACAGTAGCCCTCGATAATTAACACAATAACCGAAAGGCAGTAACTTTTTTCTGACACGTATTTAGCGTCAGCTTTCATGATACAAGTGATCTGAATCTGGGTGGAGGCCACTTCACTATGTTACCCGTTTGCTCATTCATTTGCTTCCAATACTTCCTAAGCCCTGGGTATGTGCCAGACCCTGTGCAGAGCACCAGAGTGACAAAAGTGAGTAAGCCAGGAGCCTGTGGTGTGGATGGCTCTGTGAGTGGTAACAGAAACAAACACCTGCACCGCCGGGCAGTGAGTCTTAAAACACAGATAATAGAAATGACGGGCACTTTTATCATGTGTCCTTACCAGNCTCACACTTAGGCCCATGGGTGCCAGCAGTAATCAGGGCCAGAGACAGGTGTGTTCTGGGGTAGACACTTCTCTTTCCCACCCGAGGACAAGAGGTTGTAAAACCAAGTCTGCCTGATGTTCTTGCCTGGAGAATCCCAGGGACGGCAGATCCTGGTGGGCTTCTGTCTATGGGGTTTCAGAGTTGGACATGACTGAAGCGACTTAGCAGCTGCCTGATGTTATTAAGAGCTGCTAAACCATTTAATAACTAAAACCTCTGTGAGAGATCCTTATGTCTACATCAGGCTGTAGAAGTACCTTGTGGAAGACTCGGTTTAAACCTAAGAAGAGAAAAAACCCTACCCCCAAAATGTAAGCCATCAGAACTACTGATGCCATGAACCAGCCCACCTCTGAGGCTCCCAGCAAGACAGCAAAACAAGTTGTTTGGTAGGAGATGACAGTGAAACACCCTAGCATGAACTGAACTTCCCAAGTAGGTCTCTGTCCACCCTAGTGTCTGCCCTTCCTGGGCTCAAACACAGGTGTCCTCTCATGGCCTGTGTGTTTCCAACCTGGGATTCAGAGCATTGAGTTACTTCTTGAGCAGCTTCTGGGTGGTTCTAATTACATAGGCATTCCTTCTTTTACTACGTTTTGTAGATACTGTGTTTTTCACAAATCCAGGATTGGGGCCATTGGGATCAGTGGGTTTTTCTTCTAATCTGTGTCTTGTATTAAAGTCCTCTGCTCTTTCAGGGTATGGAACCCCTGAATTTCCATAGACTCTGAAACCCTCTAAGGTGGGGCTCATCGTCATGGCCTTCGCTCCACCCAAGGGACCCAGCATAGTGCCTGGTCCACGGTGAGCACACTGTGACGTTCCATTCATAGAGTCTGGTTTCCCACCTGCAGTTGAATCGAGCTGCTGTACATGTCACAGGAACAATGTTCCTTTGGGATTCGATGAATCAAACCACAATCTCCAAAGCTTTCCTTTGGTGCCTAATGGTGAAAATCTAAACGCAAGCCTGGGAGTGTCAGAAATCATATACATCATATGGGTTGAAGTGTGCTCCCATAAAGGTAGGGGAAGGCTTAGTCACAGGCCCTGTGGATGTGACTTCACAGAGGTGAGCAATTTAAGATGTGGTATTGAGGGTGGACTCTAATTCAATACACCTAGTGTCCTTTTAAGAGGGAAATTTGCACACAGGGAGCAATGCCACGGGATGACAGAGGCAGAGACTGGAGCTACAAGTCAAGGAATGCCAAGGACTGATGACCACCACCAGAAGCTGGGAAGAGGTGAGGAAGGATTCCACCCCAAGTCTCAGAAGGAATCTGGTCCTGCTGACACCCTGACTTCAGCTTCTAGCCCCCAGAACTGTAGAACAAATATTTGCAGTTTTAAGCCCCTCACTTAGCGGCAAACTGTTACAGTAGCCCTAGATAATTAACACAATAACCGAAAGGCAGTAACTTTTTTCTGACACGTATTTAGCGTCAGCTTTCATGATACAAGTGATCTGAATCTGGGTGGAGGCCACTTCATTATGTTACCCGTTTGCTCACTCATTTGCTTCCAATACTTACTAAGCCCTGGGTATGTGCCAGACCCTGTGCAGAGCACCAGAGTGACAAAAGTAAGTCAGGAGCCTGTGGTGTGGACGGGTCTGTGAGTGGTCACAGAAACAAACACCTGCACCGCCGGGCAGTAAGTCTTAAAACACAGATAATAGAAATGACGGGCACTTTTATCATGTGTCCTTACCAGGTGCTGATCAAACCAGCCAATCCTAAAGGAAGTCTCATTGGAAGGACTGATGCAGAAACACCAGTATTTTGGCCACCTGATGCAAACAACTGACTCATTGGAAAAGACCCTGATGCTTGGAAAGATTGAGGGCAGGAGAAGGGGACGACAGAGGATGAGATGGTTGGCATCACTGACTCAATGGACATGGGTTTGAGCAAGCTCCAGGAGATAGTGAAGGACAGGGAAACCCGGTGTGCTGCAGTCCATGGGGTCGGAAAGAGTCAGACACGATGGAGCAACTGAACAAAAACCAGGTGAGGAGCTAAAAAGCCTCTTGATGAAAGTGAAAGAGGAGAGTGAAAAAGTTGGCTTAAAGCTCAATATTCAGAAAACGAAGATCATGGCATCTGGTCCCATCACTTCATGGGAAATAGATGGGGAAACAGTTGAAACAG
>SJYV01013236.1:343361-412859 GCA_006410875.1 Neotragus pygmaeus | reverse complement strand
AAGGAGATCAGCCCTGGAATTTCTTTGGAAGGAATGATGCTGAAGCTGAAACTCCAGTACTTTGGCCACCTCATGTGAAGAGTTGACTCACTGGAAAAGACTCTGATGCTGGGAGGGATTGGGGGCAGGAGGAGAAGGGGACGACAGAGGATGAGATGGCTGGATGGCATCACGGATTCGATGGATGCGAGTCTGAGTGAACTCCGGGAGATGGTGATGGACAGGGTGGCCTGGCGTGCTGCAATTCATGGGGTCGCAGAGAGTCGGACACGACTGAGCGACTGAACTGAACTGAGCACCTGAGCACATGGTCACACGCACGCCTCACACAATCCAGGGAGGAAGGTGCTTTTCCGTGCCCACTTCCCCATCAGGGATCCGAGACACAGGGATGGAGACACAGTAGGCCTCTACCAGGATGGCACTGACCACAAAGGGAGCACAGGAGGGGCAGGCTCGCCCCACCCGGGGAAGCACCGGGAAGTGTCTGATTAAGAGGGGCGGGAAGTGTCATTTAAATATGAAAGCATCTTTGAAAGCTTAATTGTCAAATCAGCCAAAACAGATATTAAAAAGCACCACAGGGACTTCCCTGGTGGTCCAAGTGGTTAAGAATCTATCTTCCAATGCAGGGACACAGGTTCAATCCCTGGTTGGGGAACTAAGATGCCACGTGCTGAGGGGCAACTAAGTCTGCACACCACAACTAGAGAGCACACACAGCAACAAAGATCCACAAGTCACAGCTAAGACCCAACAGAGCTAAAAATAAATAAATAAATATTAAAAAAAAAAAACCAGCACAAAGCATTTCTTAGCATGAGTAAGAAGAGCTGTAACACCAGGACATGCGTGATCTGCCCACCCCACCCTGGTGTGTGCTGGTGCAGGATGCTGGCACAAAAGTCCTAGCTTTCTTCTTGGCACCTGCCTGAATTTTTCAAATAAGTGCTCAGGGAACTAGCCTCTGCATTATTATTGTGGCTTCACGCTTGGCAGCACTGAACATGCTTGGGTGCTGTTCTTAGCCCTGTTGTCATTCATTGGCTCAGTCATGTCCAGCTCTTTGTGACCCCATGAACTACAGCATGGCAGACTTCCCTGTCCTTCACCAACTCCTGGAGCTTGCTCAAACTCCTGTCCATCCAGTCAGTGATGCCATCCAACCATCTCATCCTCTGTCAACCCCTTATCCTCCTGCCTTCAATCTTTCCCAACATCAGGGTCTTTTCTAATGAGCCGGCTCTTCGCATCAGGTTGCCAAAGTATTAGAGCTTCAGCTTCAGCCATCAGTCCTTTTAATGAATATTCAGGACTGATTTCCTTTAGGATTGACTGGTTTGATGTTCTTGCAGTCCAAGGGACTCTCAAGAATCTTCTCCAATACCACAGGTCAAAGGAATCAATTCTTCAGTGCTCCGCCTTTTTTATGGTTCAATTCTCACATCCATACATGTCTATTGGAAAAACCATAGCTTTGACTGGATGGATCTTTGTTGGCAAAGTAATGTCTCTGCTTTTTAATACAGTGTCTAGGTTTGTCATGGCTTTTCTTCCAAGGAGCAAGCAGCTTTTAATTTCATGGCTGCAGTCACCATCTGGAGTGATTTTGGGGCCCAAAATAATAAAGTCTGTTACTTTCTTCATTGTTTCCTCATCTGTTTGCCACGAAGTAATGGGACCAGATACCATGACCTTCAGTTTTTGAATGTTGAGCTTCAAGTCAGCTTTTTCACTGTCCTCTTTTACCTTCGTCAAGAGGCTCAGCCCTAACCATGTGTTAACTTAGCTAATCCCTACCAAACTCCAGTACTTTGGTCACTTCGTGTGAAGAGTTGACTCATTTGAAAAGACTCTGATGCTGGGAGGGATTGGGGGCAGGAGGAAAAGGGGACGACCGAGGATGAGATGGCTAGATGGCATCACCAACTCGATGGACATGAGTTTGAGTGAACTCTGGGAGATGGTGATGGACAGGGAGGCCTGGTGTGCTGTGATTCATGGGGTCGCAAAGAGTCGGACACGACTGAGCGACTGAATTGAACTGAACCACAATGCTATGACATGGTCTCTACTCTTATACCCGTTTTACAGAAAAGAAAGTTGAGGCCAAGAGAAATTAGGCAAAGCACTTAGTCATGGAGCTGGATATAAATTCAAACCATGTAGCCCAGGGTTAATGCTATTATTGTAGTTCTCACTGTGATAATCTGCCCAGGGCAGCGGGGGCGGGGGTGTGTGTGTGGGGTGGGGGNTTCCTTCCAAAGAAATCCCAGGGTTGATCTCCTTCAGAATGGACTGGTTGGATCTCCTTGCAGTCCAAGGGAGTCTCAAGAGTCTTCTCCAACACGACAGTTCAAAAGCGTCAATTCTTCAGCGATCAGCGTTCTTCACGGTCCAACTCTCACATCCATACATGACCACTGGAAAAACCATAGCCTTGACTAGACGGACCTTAGTCGACAAAGTAATGTGTCTAGGGAAGACAAAACTATAAAGAAAGCAGAGCAGTGCTTGCCTGAAGCTGGCAAGGGGAACTCGGAGTGATTGCAAATGGACACAAGGCAACTTTGTTGGGTTATGAAGTATTCTAGAACTGAATTGTAATGATGGTTGCAAAGCTGTACATATTTACTTAAAATACATTGAGCAGGACATGTATGGTAAGTAAACTGTATGCTCTGTAAGTTATACCTTAATTTTTAAAATGAATTACTAGAAAAGACCTACAAAGTATAATCACCTTTGATATAGATTCAAAAGACATGAAATTACATTTTAATAAATACAGTCTAAAATATAAAGAGTAAAATAGGAAAATGACATAACCGTATACATTTTTATTGGCTATATGGATATAACTGATACCGAGTTGCTATTGCACTAATTTTTAGACTGATTCTCCATATTGAATGACTACTTAAACGGACCCTTTAAATAAACACTGTATTTTTCAATATTTAAAGTTTTTAACATGAAAAATTCATGTACTACTTTTTGTTACTGTTTTTGTTAACTCATCTAGATTGTGTTGCCAATAATGTTACTAAAAATGGATTGTATAACCTAAACTGTTTTTATGTTTTACTTTATTAGCACTTATAGTGGTGAAAGCCAGTTTTATTAGTAGAAGCCTGACTTGAAAGTTATATTGACTAAAGGAAAGAAATTTTAAAGCCACAGTAAGAAATACAGAATTCAATATCTGGAAATCTCTGGAAATAGGTTACATGGTTATTGCAAATCTGTAGGACTGAGTGGCTAGAGGACAGGCAGCTAATTTTCAGCTTTAAAGTTTTATTGAGTTTTGAGTTTTGTGACAATGCCTCTATTACCTGCTCAAATAAAATTAAACAAAGCAAAACAAAAAAGAATGAAGTATTTTTCTAAGTAGAATTGGAACTATTTCCAAAATGTATGAATAAATAATACAAAGTACAAAATATTTCTAACGCAAGCCTGCATCTCTCTACTTTTAAATGTACATATATGTATATTTATTTGTTTGGATTTGTGTAAAACATTTCTAGAATGATACAATCAAATAAACTATTTCAAGGATTGCCTCTAGTAGAGAGTCTGAAAGACTTAGGTCAACAATGGGAAGATGACTTGCTTTTAATTTTTTTCATTTTGTTACTGTTTTAAGTATTTATTATGGATGTTTTACTTTTCAAAAGAAACAAAAACAAATATTCCCAGAAAATGCCTCAAATTTATCTCTTTCTTATATCCTTTTTCTTCCCTAACAAAGTTTTACCTATACTCCAATACAAAGGTCTTTCTATATCATTACATTATCCCTTTTATTTTCATTCTAACTTGCTAATTTTTCTTTTTTTATATAAATTTTACTTTTACTTTATTTTACTTTACAGTACTGTATTTGGTTTTGCCATATATTGACATGAATCNTATGGCTAAAGAAATTCAAACAGGGACTCTGTATCAACCTAGAAGGGTGGGGTTGGGAGGGAGGTTCAAAACAGAGGGGATATATGTATACCTATGGCTGGTTCATGTTGAGGTTTGAAAGAAAACAACAAAATTCTGTAAAGCAATTATCCTTCAATAAAAAATTAATTAATTAAAAAATTATCCTGATATCAGGCATCTAACCCTACCTATCCCTTACTGGATTATGGCTAAAAGGAAGATACCTATTCCTTTGTTTCACAAAAAACTGCCCTAGTCCTAAAAGATAAACAGAGAGGGACTTCTCTGGTGATCTAATGGTTAGGAATCTGTCTTGCAAAGCAGGAGACAGGGATTCAATACCTGGTCTGGGAACTAAGATTCCACATGTCAAGGGGTAAGTAAGCTTGTGTGCTACAACTGCTGACCCCTTGTGCTGCAACTATTGAAGTCCATGGGCTCTTGAAACCATTTTCTGCAACCAAGAAAAGCCACCACAGTGAGATCTTGTGCACTGCAACAAACTCATCACAGCAAAAAGAAAAAATTAGAAAGTTTTGCACTTCAATCTAGGACAGACATCAGTGCAGTTTGCTCCTCACTCCCTGCAGAAGCAGTTGCAAGGCCAGCTTCTTCATGACAGGTGCAAGAGACCAGACTTCCTGCTCAATTGATACTTGGGTCTTGATTTCTTATCATCTCAAAATAGCAAGCAAGGATGACCTGATTGTGTAGACCCATATTATTGAAGCCCATAACATAAGGGGAGCATATCAAAACCTGTATTTTCACTTCAGATATTTTTCTTCCCTTCTATCCATGTTCATATTTTACTCATCTTAAAATTCTCACAGTCCTTACCCACACTTAGACATTTATATCTTACTTAATTTTTTGAACCCTCACCCAGGAAGCTTAGCATATTGAGACTATAATTATTTTTCTGGAAGTAATTATTCTACTTAATTGAATTGGAATATTCCTCTCCTTAGTCACTTTTTAACTTAATAGCTGCCCTTGATCATTGTTTGACACAAAAAGTTTCACTCAGTAATATGTATACCTAAGCCATTAATAAAAAGACATCACTTGAAATATATGGGCTTCCTTCCTGGTAAAGAATCTGCCTGCAATGCAGGAGACCTGGGTTTTATACCTGGGTTGGGAAGATCCCCTGAAGGGAAAGGCTACCCCTTGAGTATTCTGGCCTGGATAATTCCTACAGTTGATGCGGTTACAAAGAGTCAGACAGGACTGTGAGACTTTCACTTTCACTTTGAAATATAAATATGACTATACCGGGAAAAATATCAATAACCTCAGATATGCAGATAACACCACCCTTATGGCAGAAAGTGAAGAGGAGCTANAGGGGACTGAGGAAGGCATGAAAGGCAGACAGGGTCACAGGAGGGCAGTGCAGGATGGGGCACAGCAAGGGCGCCCGTGTGGTCAGGGGCTCCACATTCACAAAGACCATCCCCAAATCCACCTCTCAGGTGGGAGATCAGATCATGTAAGAGGGCCATTTTTGTGGATCAAAAATAGTCAGATATTGGCAATTTCATACCATTCAAATACATAGCGTCCTAGAGTCACACTGACAAAACTGAAAAAAGTGTTCATCACAAAATATAAAATACAACTTTTCACCCTTCTTTCATCTCTTCTCCCACGTTCTTCCCCCTTTCTGTTCTTTCTCTCCCCTCACCTTAGGCCCTCCGTCCCTTCTTCATCTCCTCCCCATGTTGTCCCTCCTTCTCTTTTCACTTAAAACTATATTTAGTGTCTGGTGTCAGGAGTCCCCTCAAAGTCCAGTGATTAAGAACCCACCTTCCAATGCAGGGGTCATGGGTTCGATCACTGGTCGGGGAACTAAGAGCCCACATGTCTCAGGGCAACTAAGCCTGTTTGGTGCAACTACCAAATCCACGCACCGCAACGAGAGGAGCCTACATGCCACGATGAAGATCCAGCACGACCAAAACAAACAAATAACTTAAAATTTTTAAAATTTTATATTAAAAAACCAACAACCCTGTATTCAGTGTCTAATGACCATTGCCGGTCTCAAGAGAAAGATTCAAACGGCCGAGCGCACACACAAGCATATGGTGTATGTGTTCCCAAGGAAGGAGGAAGGGCATCTTCTCCTGGTGGCCGAGCCTGCATGACACCTGGACAAGAGCCACGCTGGCCCTCACTGTCAGCGCTAGCTGGCAGCATGAAGGTCACGTGGCCAGACCTTAGCTCAGCCCAGCAAGAGAGGAAAGGGACACCGGGGTGCTTGATAAAAAACAAAAACGTCTAAGGCTGTGATACCCTTTGTGCTGTCTGACTGCCTACCTGGAAATCAGGTGTGCAGAGGCACAGGAAACGAATGGCTCAGAAGGCAGGGCGTGTGCCCTCCGGTCACGGGCACCCTGGCTCTACCGCTCTCTGGCTGCGGGACTGTGGGCAAGGTTTCCCACCAAAGGCCCATGTCCTTACCTGTAAAGGAAGAGACGCCTGCAGGACAGTCTCAGGGGGTGTGGAGGCCAGGCTGTACAAAACACGCAGGCTGACTGTAGAATCTGAAATTGCTTTCCCCAGAGATTTAAAAATCTGCCCAAGGGAGATCAGATGTAGACTGAACTGCACGACTTGGCCTGTCTCTTGGGGAAGTCACCTTAAGCCTCTGATCTCTCTTTGGGCTGAAATCCCACAGTCCTCCGTCCCAATGCCTGAGCCTTGTGAAAAAGGGGAAACCGAGTCACAGACACTGAACCCTTTTTCTGTGACACCTTGATTTAAAACTATAAAATCACTTTTTTTTTTTTGTCAATCTCAAAGTCATGCTCTTAGGCATTCTGCCCGCCAACAAGATGACAGTTTTCCTTCAGAGGGCCCCAATTCTCATTGTGCGACTTAGAACCTGGGAAAAAAAGGCAAAACAATAAACCATCTGTGAGGCTTTCAGACAGTGCAATTTGTGAGAAGTGCTTTTTACATCTTGGTAGGACTCTGCATTAAGCCGGCATTAATTAATTGCTACATTAAAGGGAAGCACCTTTAACATTTCAATGACATAATCATATGCAATTACGATCATATAAAGGAACACTTTATAATTAACGATGCCGCCACTTCCTGAAATGTGTAATCCTTCTGTCTTGAATTCCAAAGAGGTTGGCAGGAGGAAGGCACTAAAGATAGTTCAGGAACTAATATTTAAATCAGTTTTTAATTCACCTTTCAACATGAATAGTAAAACCGGAACAAAAGCTTACCCTTATTAGGACTCCAAATCTTTATGTCTATGAGGCTAAATATTCAGCAACAATAGCTCCACACAGAAATGGTCAACAATTACAGGCCTGAAATGATTACCCCTCAAGAGCAATAATTTTGCCCCAGAAGGCACATCAATTGCTTTTCCAGAAACGCATTACAGCTCATTCCGACTGTCGAGACTTTGGAAACTATGCTGTGTTATCATTAATAAAGCACTCTGACTTATTTCCGGGACTTAAACATGAGAATGGTTTTGCTTTTAATTAGGGAGGTTTCCCATGAAGTCGTGATCCCCGACACCGAGCATTGTTCTAAGTGTTCCACGTGTGCTGGCTTGTTTAGTTCTACACAGCAGTCCTGAGCCCACATTATTTGAGCCCCATTTTATAAATGAGGACAGCAGGCACACAAATGTTATTTAGCTTGCCCCAGGTACCATCCCCTCCCCACCCTGGAAAAGCCTGTTTGAGTGAATCACAAACAAGACCGGATAAACAGACTTTCTCGATTGTCACGTTCATTCTGTCACTCTACCTATGACGGAGGACCCAGAACCTCCCTGCATCTAATTTCTGTTGTGAGCAAATTTTTGCAGCAACCACAGAAGAAAATGCAGAGGCAACAAAATTTGACCCACGGTAACACCTAAAGGGTGGATCTCCCTGGTGGCTAAGTGATAACTCACCTGCCAATGCAGGAGATGCAGGTTCAATCCCTGGGTCGGAAAGATCCCTTAGAGAAGGAAAGGACAACCCACTCCAGTGTTCTTGCCTGGGAAATCCCATGGACAGAGGAGACAGGCAGGCTACATTCCATGGGGTCGAGAAAGAGTCGGAGACAACTTGTGAGACTAAACAACGAAAACGCCATCACCTAAAGGGCTGCCAGAAAAAAGAAGTCCCCACAGCCCAGCCTTTCTTAAACAGCAACCAAACTTGCATCAACAGCCCCTATTTGATGCCCTTCGTGGTACACTCCCTGGAGAAGGAAATAGCAACCCACTCCAATATTCCTGCCCGGAAAATCCCATGGACGGAGGAGCCTGGTGGGCTACCACTGCACTGGGTCGCCAAGAGCTGGACACGACTGAGCACGCACGTGCGCGCGCACACGCTGTACACCATTCTCCGCTGTCCTCAGTGGACTGTGAGGGAGGCTCCCTCCCGAAACAGCCAAGGCTTACCTTGTCATAATAGTATCGCAGGGCTCTGCTCAGCTTGTCATAGTTCATGTTTGTTTTGTTTTTCCGGAGTCCCCACAGCTTGGCCACTTCTTCTGCTTTGAGGAGCTTGAATTCACCATCGTTGGAAGTCCAGCAGATCAGGTGCTCATGTTTCTGGTCCAGCAGTAACTGCAACAGGAACTGCCACAGCGTGATTGCACTCTCCATACCTGGGGAGGGAGGGCTGCGTCAGTGCAGCTGCCAAGGCTGGGGAGGGGGCGGGACTCGGGTGGACACCTCAGCATCGCCCCCTACCCCAGCCAACCTCAAGTGACTGTCACTTCCATCCCAACCGGCCACTCTGAATCATATCTGGCTGCATGTCTGCAGAACAGCCACAATTCAGAAATACAGAGAAGCCCTGTGACCCTGGTATTCGCCACACACATCCCCACAGGTGACAGGGTTACACTGGGAATGACATGAAAAAAAATGATTAACAGACTGCCCCTTCCTAGAATCAGTCCTCATACAAACTATTGCCCATACAATGCACATGGTGTCTGGACCCATTCATCCTATCAGCTCCCTCGCTGGTCAGCCTCTAGGCTGTTACCTGAAACACTGGAGCCGCTAAGTGCGGTTACGTAGGGGCTGTTGCTACTGCTACTGCTAAGTCGCTTCAGTCGTGTCCGACTCTGTGCGACCCCATAGACGGCAGCCCACNTGTAGTGATTTTGGAGCCCAAAAATATAAAGCCTGACACTGTTTCCACTGTTTCCCCATCTATTTCCCATGAAGTGATGGGACTGGATCTTCGTTTTCTGAATGTTGAGCTTTAAGCCAACTTTTTCACTCTCCTCTTTCACTTTCATCAAGAGGTTTTTTAGTTCCTCTTCACTTTCTGCCATAAGGGTGATGTCATCTGCATATCTGAGGTTATTGATATTTCTCTTGGCAATCTTGATTCCAGCTTGTTTTTCTTCCAGTCCAGCATTTCTCATGATGTACTCTGCATAGAAGTTAAATAAACAGGGTGACAATATACAGCCTTGACGTACTCCTTTTCCTATTTGGAACCAGTGAAATTGAAAGTAATAGATAATGACTCCATAGGAAATGAGTTAAAAATACAGGATAAAAATGTCATATTTATATCAATATTATCATGTAGCTTTCTATAGTGTTTCAACATGTTGCATTAATTTAAAAGAAATATGACAATAAGACAAAAATGTAAGCTTAATTAGGGATAAATTCTTATCTTCTACAGGAAAAGTTCATAAGTACATATCTTTAAATAACATGGACACTTTATAACTAAAATTCTTAGCGAAGCACTAATTGGTTAGATATTTTAACAAGTAAGTCAGTGAGAATATACATATTTGTTAAACTTGAAACATTAAAATTATAGAACATCCTGTCATTTATATACATATATAAATGCACATCTTTGTGTATGTAATAATAAATTTATTTATTAAATTTTATTTTAATAAGAACTATATTAACAGTGAGAAAATAATGCTTCTCTCTGCCTGGCCACAATATTTATTACTGGCACAGTAAATTATTAACTTAAGAATGAATTCTTCATTGGACAGTAGCCATGTTATGCATTTTAGAACATGAGAATGTCTTACTTCATCCAGAAGAAAGCTCTGGAGTCATACAATAACAACATAAGCATGAATATTTTGGGGAGAGGCCATAAACAGAACTGTCACTTAAACAATATGTGTTTTCATTCCACAAATATCTATTTTTAAATTTTGCTTTGTTTTTTAGTGCCAGTAGATTTTCAGTCTTCCAGATCACAACTTTCCAAATGGACAACACTGACTAAATTGTATCTGGCTAGCCATTTGTTAATAGGTGAGAGGCCTGAGGGAAATAGGCCTTTGTTATCATGTTTTATAATTATGGAAGTATCATGTTTGGGTTGTATTTTCTAAGATGGCTTTATAATTTTATGTGTTCCTTCTAGGCTTCTCAATATGTCATTACTTATCCTGTTAAATAAATAGACAAAGGGAAAGCCCAAAATGACATGAGTGTTCTTGAACAAGTTCCTTCTAAAGAATGTTCACTTGGGTTTCTGAATTGTAATTTAAATGGTAACATTATATTGCTAACAGACCTTTGTAAGACCTACAAACACTTAAGATATTGCAACCTGTATATGCTTCCTTCTTCGGGCCATTGTTTCCAAATCTGTGGTTTATATTTGAAATTTACTAGCTTTTGTAGATAACACACTTAGATGGGTAATATATGATCAAACAAATGGCTGTCCCAAGTTTTGGACTAGCATCTATTGAATCAGGAAATAAAGCAAGATAATGTTTTTTTTTGTTCTCTTTTGTTTCAAATAAATGATAAATGAAGTTGGAAAGCAATGTTTTTCCTAGTTATGCTGGGTAAATAAGAGTACATTTCGTGAGTTATACATGATGTTCATAAGGATCCATCTATACTTGTTTGGTTTTGATGCCACATAAAATAGAAATTAGAAAGCTAATGTTTTGTAAATTTGTTTTTCTGCATAATGAAAACAGCACTTTAAAACATACCTGAGGTGAAACATCATCTTAAGAATTTCATCTTCTGGGAGAGGTACCCTTAGAAATAAAAATTGTCAAATCAGTAGGCTAGTGCTCTCATTTCCTTGGCCTTTCATCACACCACATTGGAAAAACTGCAGTTTTTAGGTGGGATTCAACCAACCTCCTGATTCACCACTGTGCCCTGTTTTACAGCTCTTGTCCTTTTTTGTCAGTTTTACATTTGATATCTCACTGTAAGCTCACATGCTCAACCTTTACAAGTAGTTCAATGTTTACCCATTATTCTTTATTTGTGAGTTTTTTTTAATGTTTTATTATTATTTTATACAATTAAAAGGTTGTGAGTGAAAGTCACTCAGTTGTGTCTGCCTCTTTGTGACCCGTCACAAAGAATTCCATGAAAAATTTCAGGCCAGAATACTGGAGTAGGTAGCGATCCCCTTCTCTGTGAGATCTTCCCAACCCAGGGATCGAACCTAGGTTTCCTACATTGCAGGTGGATTCTTTACCAGCTGAGTCTCCAGGGAAGCCCAAGAATACTGGAATGAGTAGCCTATCCCTTCTCCGGTAGATCTTCCCAACTCAGGTTTTGAACTGGGGTCTCCTGCACTGCAGGCAGATTCTTTACCAGCTGAGCTACCAGGGAAGCCCATTTTTAAAGGTTAATTTCCGTTTATAGTCATTACAAAATGCTGCCTATATTCCTCATGATGTACAATATATTCTTGAGCATATCTTATGTCCAATAGTTTATACCTCCCACTTCCTCAACCCTATATCGCCTCCCAACTGGTAACCACTAGTTTGTTCTCTATATTTTTGAGTCTTTTAAAAAAATATATATATTCACTAATTTGTTTTAATTTTTGGATTTCATATATCAGTGATATCATACAGTATTTGTCTTTCTGTGACTTATTTCACTTAGTTCAATGTCCTCCAAGCCCATCATGTTGCTGCAAGTGACAAAAATTTTTGTTCTTTTTTATGATTGATTAGTATTCCATTGAATATATTTAACCACATCTTCTTTATTCATTCTTCTGTTGATGGACAGTTTTCCATACCTTGGCAATTGTAAATAATGCTGCTGTGAATACTGCTGTGCATATATCTTTTCTAATTAGTGTTTTTATTTTGTTTTTGGATATATATTCAGGAGTGGAATTTTGTTGGGTCATATATGAATTCTGTTTTTAGCTTTTTGAGAAACTCAGAATTATTCTTCAGTTCAGTTCAGTCGCTCAGTTGTGTCCGACTCTTTGAGGCCCCGTGAATTGCAGCACACAGGCCTCCCTGTCCATCACCAACCCCCGGAGTTCACTCAGACTCATGTCCATTGAGTCTGTGATGCCATCCAGTCATCTCATCCTCGGTCGTCCCCTTCTCCTCCTGCCCCCAATTCCTCCCAGCATCAGAGTTTTTTCCAGTGAGTCAACTCTTTGTATGAGGTGGCCAAAGTACTGGAGTTTCAGCTTTAGCATCATTCCTTCCAAAGAAATCCCAGGATTGATCTCCTTCAGAATGGATTAGTTGGATTTCCTTGCAGTCCAAGGACAGCAAAAGAGACACAGATGTATAGAATGGACTTTTGGACTCTGAGGGACAGGGAGAGGATGGGATGATTTGGGAGAATGACATCAAAACATGTATACTATCATGTAAGAAATGAAGTGCCAGCCTATGTTCCGTACAGGATACAGGATGCTTGGGGCTGGTGCATGAGGATGATCCAGAGAGATGATATGGGGTGGGAGGGGCGAGGGGGATTCAGGATTGGGAGCTCATATATACCCGTGGTGGATTCATGTCAATGTATGGCAAAACCAATATGATATTGTAAAGTAAAATAAAGTAAAAATTAAAAAAAAAAAGACCCCCCCCCCCGCCAAAAAAAAATAGTGTTTGGGAGGATCTGGGTAGGTGCTGTGCAAATACTATGCTTTTTTTATATAAGGGATTTGAGTATCTGTGAATTTTGGTGTTCAAGGGGTGTTGGAAGCAGTCCCCCTTAGATACTGAAGGAAGGCTATAATTAGCTTTTAGTAATTGGTGAGACAGCGAAGATTTAAGTAAGATGAATACAAAATATTTTTTAGCCAAGAACACTGTGAGCTATCTACCTTGGCCAGAAACTGGGTTAGTCATTGTGTATTTAAAGAATTGTAAAACAGTTTTCATTTTTGTCTTACTTTTCAAGGTTCTATCACATCTTTGTTCAGAAAAATCTCTTTACATAAAATGCAATATCCAAAAAACAGAAATTGTAGGAAGTAGAACTCAAATGAGTAGAATGAGCTGTCTTCCTCTCTGTCTTTTCTTCTTTCTTTCCCTTTTTGTTTACCTCTTCTTAAAGATATGACTAAAAATAACAAAATTTAACTGGGTATCAATAATATCAGATTTAAGAGAGCAGGTAAGTTACATATTGCTTCTTTTACTATTCCCTCATGTGAATCTTTTACTTAAAAAGATAAAAGGAACCAAATTTACTTTGAGACTATACAAAACCAGCATCAACTAGGTTATAATAAGTAAGTTTAATTTTACTAAATACATTATGTTTTTATTTTATAATAACTTCATATTTACAGGAAAGCTAGAAGAATTATGCCCAAAATCCCCTTATATCCTTTATATAAATTCATCAGTCTTTAAATTTTTACCTTTTTCCTCTCTCTTTCTTATTATCTCATACATAGACACATATGTCATTTTTATCCTTTATATGAATTATTATTTACATTTTTACATTTTTCCTCTTTCTTTCTTATTATCTCTAATACATAGGCACATATGTCATTTATATCATCTTCCTAAAGCATATGAGAGTTATTTTACACATCATGACTCTTTATTCTTAAACACTTCAGCATGTATTTTCTAAGAATAAAGATATTCTCTTATATATCAGATTAAGTACCAAAATTAGGAATTTTAACCTTGACATATTTTCTTATTTAACATAAATCCACATTCAATTTTTCCTAATTGTTTCATTAAAAAACACACACACAGAACACAACAGGTTCCAATCTAGAATCATGTGTTATATTTAACTGTAAGGTAACTTTACCCTCTTCTTAATCTGGGATAGTTCCTCACCATTCTTTATCTTACATGCCATTAACACTCATGACAGTTATTTTTTTTTGTAGAATGTTCTCTAATTCAGGTTTGTCTGGCATTTCACTGTTAGGTTCAGCTTATGCAGTTTTTGGCAGGAAAACCACATGTGTAATATTTGTGTTCTTAGTGGATCCTATCAGAAAGTATATGATATCATGACTGGTGATATTACATTTGATCCCTTGGTAAAGGTTGCATTTACTAGGTTTCACCACTGTAGAATTGCTATAATTCCCCTTGCTAATTAATAAGTACTCTCTAAAAAGATACTCTGAAAGTTATATATTAATAAATATTGTTTTACACCATTTATTTTACCCAGAAGGTTTAGTATCCATTGATTCCTTCCCAAATTATTTTTTCTATGAAACTTAGGTGGTAATGATTATATAGCTTTGTCATCTCCTCCATATTTATTAGTTGGCATTCTGCTATACAAACGTCTTTTCTCTTTTCTCTGTCCTTTCCCTTTCCCTTTTCCTCTGTTAGTTCAACAGGTTATAATCCATTATAATTATTATTTATCTTTGATGCTCAAATTATTCTAGGTTAGATCTGAAGGAGCTCCTTCAAGGTGGCTCCTGAATTTACTTTAAGGAATCCATTCATGAATATCTACTCTTGAATAGTGAATAGTGTAACACTGAATGAGAAGTTTATAGAAGAGGGCCAACTATAGCAAGAACCATGAGTATGTGTCTGACAGAGCTTCTGGTTCTGGAACTGGAAATATCTTATTGAATACTGTTGTACCTTACATTGATATTATGCATTTCAGGTTATCTACCTATCCCACAGTAATTTCAAAAGAAACTAATTGACCATTAATGGTTTATTGCTAAACCTTATTTGATATATATGTTTAATTTTACTTTGGGTTGAGTTGGTCTTTTGTAATAAATAAGATAAATAAATTTATATACTATTCTATTCATTTATTTAGTTTATTATCATTTAAGTAATAGATTTGGTTAANGGGAAAGATGCTGGAATGAGGAAGCCCAGGATGACCAGAGGGTAGAAAACTGGCTTCTGGCACAGACAGACACTTCTTCAAAGGCCAGTTGTGAGGTGGGGACAAAGCCAGAGAGAAGTAGGGATCATGCTGTGATACAAAGAGGAAGCACTGAAGCCCCAGGAGGCAGCCAGGGTGACGGGAACAAGGGGGCAGTGAGGAACACATGACTCTGGAGACCCGGAAGCCAGAGTAACAGCCTTAGGGAGACTTATCTGTACCAGCATTTTTGTCAACTCCACACCTCCTCTCCTGCATGTCTCTTAAAGGGGCAGCTTTCAGACTGATGAGCCATTTTTCTCCCTTTCCACACAGGGATCCATGTGAAAAATATCTAGCTTTCCAATAAGTGTTTATTTCCTTATTTCCTTTCACATGTTCAGCCAAAAGAACACATTTTACTGTCTCTCTGAGCAACATGGGTTTCTCGGTTAAAGAGAAACAGAATAGCAATGTTCTTCAAATACCCATAGGGCACTTTTTATTTACGGCTCTTTAACGGAGATATTCTTTTCAGAAATCAATCTTCACCACAACGGCCACTCAATCCATAAGACAATAAATCACCTCCTTGTTGGATCACAACAGGCTTTCGTATCTCATGAGTCTCGTAAACACACGCAGCAGCCCACCAGCTCCAGCTCCGAATATGAGCTTCTGATTATTTGAGGATGGACCACAACTTTCTCCCCATCATTGGCACTAAGAATCGCTAACAGTTGTCTCAAATTCTTGCGGTGTTTTCTTACCCAAACCCTTCAGATAGTAAGCTTTCAAATATCTCTAAAATTTTAAAGTGGATGCTCGGAGGAACCTGCTCCAAAGGGTAGAAGGCTGCCAGTGGGTTTGGAGGTCTGGATGGAAGGGATTCCCGGGTCGGTGGCTCTAGCCACTCGCACCTCTCCCATCTCTGATATGAGCCATAACGTTCCAGATGGAACAGCAGGACAGTGTAAACATCTCCATGTGTTTCGCACTTAGTGTTTCTACCAGCCAGGACTCCTCAGAGCTTCTTGTGCTTCCTGGAACCCCTTTCCATGGCATTCCAACCCTGTGTATTGGAGCCATGATCCCCAGGCGTAAANAGCTCCCCTTGGTGGACCCCCCCTGATTCTTCGTGGGCAGGACAGATCTGCCTGCTCCAGCTGTGGCCCCGCCCACTTGGGGAAGGAGGCTAAGTCTGCCCTGCGAGTGCCCTGCTATTCCCCCCTCCCACAGGCCTGTGAGGCCTCCCTTGTAGATGAAGATGAGCACGAGGGGATTCAGAAGCCTCTGGCTTCTTGGGTGTCTCAGCTTGGCCAGCACCTCAGTGGATTGCAGGGGGGCCAGGGCCAAAGCTCCCCAACCCTGAGCCAAGGGAGCTGACCCTCCTCCCACAGGACCCAGGGATGTCTCTGAGGGCCTTGGATCTCATTCCCTCCTAAAAAGACTTGGGGTGAGAGAGGAGGTGTCCTCCCTGGGATGATGCCCTCAGGGCACCTGAGCCCTTGGCCCAGCTTCTCACCTGGGCAATGTTCTCGAAGCATTTGCGCAGGTGGGGCTGCACGGCGGTGGGGTCCTTCGTCTGGGACAAGATCTCGAGCAGCTCGTCATCAGATAGGAAGTAAAATCTGCCAGGGAGACAGAGTGAGGGCCGTCAGGCAGCCCTGGGTCCCAGCTGTCCCGGTACTACCGACATCCCTGCAGCCCACCCTGACAGGGTACTGGGCCCCAGCCTCGATGGCAGGCGGGAGCAGAGCAGGCGTGGGCCAGGCGTCCCCCACCTGGGGAAGGCGCTCCGCTTGGTCTCCAGGTACTCGCTGAGGCCTTTCTGCACCATGTCCAGCAGCTTGTTGCAGTCCCGCAGGCTGTCCAGGAGCCTCTGGTCAGAGCACACATTGATCACCTGCAGCGGCCCAGGTCAAAGACAAAATGAAAGTGAGAGGGTCCGGCTGGGAGGCAGCAAGGTGGGCTCAGAGAAGGACCCATACATGCTTCCTAGAGACTCTCAGTGAGCCTGGGAAGAGAGAGGGGGCAGGAAAGTTGCCCTAAGCCACGGGCTGCCTCTGTAATTCAAAAAGACACGTGTACCTCAGTGTTCACTGTAGCACTGTTTACAACAGCCTAGGTGGAGCTCGTGGTAAAGAACCCGCCTGCCAATGCAGGAGACGTTAGAGACGTGAGTTCAGTCCCTGGGTCGGGAAGATGTTCTGGAGGAGAGGATGGCAGCCCACTCCAGTATCCTTGCCTGGAGTATCCCAGGGGCAAAGAACCCTGGTGGACTACAGTCCATGGGGTCACAAAGAGTCGGACGTGGCTGAAGCGACTTAGCACAGGGGCTGTCTCCATCACTTGTAAGCCCCACAGGAAAAAAGTCTATGATTAAAAACTAGGAACGCCCTAGTGGTCCAGTGGTTAACAATCTGCCTTGAAATGCAGGGGACACAGGTCTGATCCCTGGTCAGGGAACTAAGACTCCACATGCTGAAGGGCAACTAAGATCCAATGCAACCAAATTAGTAAATGAATACTCAAAACAAACAAACTACAGTTAACCAAAACCGAGGAATCTGATTTGCTGCAGGACTTGTCAGGTCCTTTAAAAATACCAATGGGGACTGCAAATCTCCAAGAGGAAAACCCATCAACTGCTGTGTTTCTGAGGCATGGCTCAAGACTGGGGAAGCCCCTCAGGGGGACAACGGCCAAGACCAAAGCCTTGGACTCGTCCTCCAGTCTTTCTTGTTCAGGGAGAGGCGAGACCATCTTCAGGGTCCCCGCTGCCCTCCCCGCCGTGTGAGCTCGCCTCCCGGTTCTCGTAGGCATTCTTCATGATCTTCCTCCAGATCCGCTCCATCGTCTGGTAGCGCTTGCTCTCCACCGGCAGCTGCCGGTTGATGTCCTCGGAGCTGAAGATGGGCTCCAGGTAGAGCCAAGCCCGCTGACAGTTCAGCCACTCCTCCAGCACCTCCTGGACAGGGCGTGGACTANATCCCCACTGGGACCCCCTGGGTGGGCACCTTCCATTCTTTCCAGGGATTGGCAGGACACATGGCTCCTGGCCTTTGCCAGTGCAGGGTAGTATGGTTAGAACAACCCAGTTTATTTACGTTGATAAATAAGTACACTTACTCATAAAGAAAATCTGTTAATGTCAGACATGAATTGATAACTACTTGTGGGTGGATGGCGAGCTGCTCTGCATTCTTTGGGATTCCCTAGGACAGTGAGGAAGTTAGCCTCGGTTCCTGGGCGCTGTCCTGCTGCACAGTCATCCAAGCCCGGTTCACCTCTGTCAGAGTCAGGCCACTGAGCACACAGCAACCGGGAGACCAGCCAGGGGAAATTCTACACTGCCCCTTCCCCTCCCCAGTTGCACAGAACTGGTCGACTGCTGTCCTGCCACCAGGCCAGATGAAGGCGCTCACTGGCGAGCTGTCTTTTGACACTGAGGGTTACTGGCAGAAGAGAGGCCAGGAGAGCTTCTACCCATACATAGGTATGAGGGCCAGATGAGTGGAGACCTGAGATGCACTTTGANTTATGAGCAACCTAGATAGAATATTCAAAAGCAGAGACATTACTTTGCCGACTAAGGTCCGTCTAGTCAAGGCTATGGTTTTTCCTGTGGTCATGTATGGATGTGAAAGTTGGACTGTGAAAAAGGTTGAGCGCCGAAAAATTGATGCTTTTGAACTGTGGTGTTGGAGAAGACTCTTGAGAGTCCCTTGGACTGCAAGGAGAGCCAACCAGTCCATTCTGAAGGAGATCAGCCCTGGGATTTCTTTGCAAGGAACGATACTAAAGCTGAAACTCCAGTACTTTGGCCACCTCATGTGAAGAGTTGACTCATTGGAAAAGACTCTGATGCTGGGAGGGATTGGGGGCA
The DNA here is from genome assembly GCA_006410875.1 of Neotragus pygmaeus. NCBI lineage: Eukaryota > Metazoa > Chordata > Mammalia > Artiodactyla > Bovidae > Neotragus > Neotragus pygmaeus. The sequence goes on along the minus strand of SJYV01013236.1, from coordinate 393,927 downwards.
GGAGGAGAAGGGGACGACCGAGGATGAGATGGCTGGATGGCATCACGGACTCGATGGACGTGAGTCTGAGTGAACTCCGAGAGATGGTGATGAACAGGGAGGCCTGGCATGCTGTAATTCATGGGGTCGCAAAAAGTCGGACACAACTGAGTGACTGAAATAAACTATACTAATCATAGCAGCAAGAGCTGACTATTACAATGTCTTAGTCTAAAAAAACTCTTTGCGGGGGTATGATATCTTTACACTGTAAACTTATTCATAATCATGGGGTGTGTCTAGGCATGAAAAAGCATGTTATGCAGAGGGATTGGCCGATCCTGTCTTTACTCTGAGGGTTACAAGTGGGCCACATAAATGATCATGGGTGCTATGGCACGGCCTTCAGCAAAGGTAAGAGGAGGAAAGAGGGAAAGAAAAGGGAGATATAAGAGAGGAAAGTGAAAAGGCAGAGGAGCAAAGGGTAAGGACAAGGACACCCTCATCAGGGCCCTGCCAGATTTCCAGAATTGATGAGCTGGGCCAAGGAGCGGCCCAAGCTGAGCACCAGGAATCAGAGGGCCGCCCCGCGCACACACGCAGAGCTTCGGTGAGGCCGGGTGGGCTGAGGAAGGCCCCCCTGCTCCCCCGTCACTCTCCCACATGGAGCCAGGCTACCGCCGAGGGTGGGAGGGTTCCTCAGAGGGTTGATGTGAGTGACAGGGCTACACTGGAGGTGACTAAGCCGCCCAGCCACCCCTGCCTAAAGCACGACAAACCCGCCTCTGACAGCCCCATTCTCCTCCTCCAGCCCTCCCACCACTCCTCCACGCCGGTGGATCCGCCAGCTTCAGTGAGTGTGCAGTCACACAATCTTTACTGTGAGAAATCCAGCCACACATGACTCAGAGATGAGCCTCAAAAATATTTCCCCACGAGCTTATCACATCTACAAACATCTGTCGCCCACTTCTACACTTGGCAGAAGTCCTGCTGGCAGGCAGCGGGCCCCCCACGGCCACTCTGGCCTCCACCCTTGCCACCCTCCCTGGTGATGGAAGCGGCTGAGAGTCTGCGGGGCAGTGGGAGCACCGCAGGGCTTGGGGTGGGCGGGTCAGCAACTGATCTCACCACTGCAGTTCCCACCACTCAGATACTCAGCGTTTCCTCGATTTTAGTTCCAACTTTAGTAACTATGATTCAGTGTCATCATTTACACAATTGTTTTCACGCACAGTCATGCTTCACATCTTTGCGAGCTACAAACTTTGCCCCTCCAAGGACACTGGCAAAGGAAAGAGTCTAACACATGCCTGGGAAACACACTCTCCCCCAACCACCAACACATATTAGCAAACTCATCAAAATTAGTATATCTCTCACCAAAAAAAAAAAAAAAAGATTTTTAGTGTTTTTTAAAAAAATTAATTCCTTGATGCCTAGAATCCTTAATAAAGTCCCATGTCTTAACATGAAGGCACAGTCAAGTCCAGTGTATCTGGCTGCCATTGTGAAGAACGTGTGTAATTCAGGCAGCGTCCTGTGGCTGTTACTAAATAAAAAGTTCAAGAAAGCACTGATACTTGAGATTTATGTTTGATACATTATTATACAAGTGGGAGGTCTGCTTTAACTTAATATGTTTCATCAACCTGGCCTCATTTAGCTGACTTCCCACAACTCTCCACTTAAAATATGTAGAATACATGAAAGAAATGCTATAATTTTCTTTAAAAAATATTTCCCAAATCAAGCTTTCAGCTGAGTAGAAAATGTTACTCTTCCTCGCCACCCCCCAGGCCTTATTTTGAATGGATAAAATTTTATCAGGTATGGTAATGCCATTCTTTTCTTTTTTCCAAGAGTCGATAAAATTTAACATTTAATATGAACACATGATCCTTAGAAATCCTAAAATCTCATAAAATAATGTGATAGCTGCAAAATCGCTGACTGATGGTTTTTAAATTATTTTTAATTTCACAGAAAGCACGGGATTCAATTCTTATTTTTCTTCTTTTCAAGGTTAAATTTTTATCGATTGAAAGATTCTTTAGATTTTACAGTGCTCATAACGCCACGCTTTGTGAACATTAAGCGCCGCACTTTTATGTTTAGGAGGATCCACTGTGAAAGCATCGCTGCTCTTGCAGGAAGAGGTGCCCTCCGCATCAGGTCCCCTCTGTACCATTCCTGACTGCATCTCGACCCTGCCGCCCACTGCACATGGTTCATCCTCAGCACTTCTACTGGAACTAACCCAAGACCACGGTCACAGCAGCTGACAGCCCTCTTCCAGGCCTCTCCAGAGAACAGAGCTACCTGCTATTCACCCCAGCTGTTCCTTCTCCTTTGTAATTTATAGCCTAGATATTACCATGGTGGAGGATAGTTAGATCATTTAAAACAGTTTGTCAAATCTGAATAACACACATGCCTCCTTTGGAAGGAGCAGGAAGCAAAAAATGAATAGGTCCTCATGTGGGCAAATCATCTTCACTAAATATCTTATTACAGTCTCCCTTCAATATTAAGAAGAAAAACGGATATAAGTGCCTCAAGGTTTATAGTCCTTTACAACCAGCTGATCGCTCCCACCCTATGCAAATTAACAATTAATCTTACATATGACACATGATACTTGCTTGAGAGACAACCAACACAGAAGTTATGGCCATGTAAGTTATTTTGAGTAAGTATGTGTTTATACAATTATACCCTACAAAGAGGAGAGAGACTCAATTCTCCCTCCACCTTTTTCAATTTTTTTGAGTATCCATTTTATGCCAAGACACTTTCTGGGTATTTGGGATACATCAGAGACAAAGGAGATGAAGACCTCCATCTTCATGAATCTTACATTCTAATGGGAGAAGACAGGCCATAAACAACAAACATATGACTATTAAAACACAATATTTTGGAAAACAGTGTTACAGGGAAAGGCAACCAGAGTAGGTTAAGGGGATGGGAGCCTGAGGTGTGTGAGCAGAAGGTCATGGAAGGCCTCATCGAGAAGCTAAGAGCTGAGAAATACCTTTGTTAAAAATAATTTTCAAAATGGGTAAAATCAAGGCTCTCCTACAGATATAAAATGAAGACATGTTAAAGATTTTATTTCACTCATTAGTCAACCAAGGAACTTGGCAGGTGTTCTAACAAGTTCAAAAAAGAATCTGAATAATAAAGGCATTTATAAATTAGGAATATTGAATGCACAAACAGGGGTGACAGAGGCATCAACTGAACTCTACAAGATAGGAGAGAATTTGCATACCTATAGACAATAATTATTTTTGTTATCAGCTATCTCTAATTAGTAGATTGTAAAACCTTCCATAAAACCAAAATCACACCCTCCAGAGGAGATTAGAGTCTAGACAATGCACAGTTTTTTGTGGAAGCATAATTATTTTCTACAACTTGCAGCAGATGAGAGGGTGAACTGCTTCTGTCTACTTAGAAGGCTACACAGTGAGGAAGAGCAGATTCAGAGCCAGACTATCTGGGTTCAAATCTAAGTACCAGTCCTATTCAGCTGTGGGACTTTGGTTAAGTTACTTAACCTTTCTGTGCCTCAGTTACCTCCTAAGGAAAATGGAGATGATGATGATAAAAGTATCTCCCTTACAGGGCTGTTGCGAGGATCGCATGAGTTACTAAGAATGCACTTGAACTACACTTAGTATGTCGTGTTATTCCAAAGTTTACTATTATTTTTTAAGCAACAGAGAAACTTCTTCGTAGATCATGTTGTGAGGATATTTGGCCTTCACCTAGCTCAAAGGCAGTATTTAGATACTATATCCACCTTGGTTCTTTGTTCATTAGGCAATGATTCCACAACAGGCATTGAAATCCACGAAGAATCTTCCAGCTCTTTGGTGACTATTGTTTATAAGGTGACCTAGAATATGTTTATGTGCAAAGACCTACTGTGTAGCACAGGGAACTATATTCTCTACCTTGTAATAATCTACAATGGAAAAGAATCTGAAAAAGAATATATATACAATGAATCGCATTGTTGTGTACCTGAAACTAACACAAGATTGTTAATCAACTCTATGTCAACATTTTAAAAAGTCAAAAGACAGATTTTTAAAACTTCTGGCAGAAAACTCAGATCCCTAAACACATATCTGCCGCCTTCAGCTTAAGAAACCCTATGCTTATCCTGAAGCTTCCAAGTTGTTTCTTTAGCAAAGGCAGCCCTTGGGTGCTCACACCTCCCTTGGGACTAGTTCTGCCCTGATCTATCTTGTGCCCCTGGAGCAGGAAAGGGAGTTAAGGAGACAAGAACCATTGGCTCCAAAAGAGAGAGAAGAAGGGCTCTAAAACGGCAACCCAAGGGATACCCACGCCGCCGCCTATGAAGACGCAGCCCAACTGGGGAGCGTTCTCCGGGCTGCTCAAGCATGAAGAGTTTGTCCATGGCACAGAGAGGGAGGGAGGGACATTTAGGCAGACTCTGAGCAGTCACTTTCCACCCTCATTCTGTGTTACAACTCTTTTTGTCTTTAAAGAATACAAATAGTAAATTTGACTCACTCTTTCATCTGGAGGGAGTCTCAAAGAGAAGGAGGCTATAGACTGAATATACTGGTCATTCTTGTCACCAGTGGTTCCTCCCTCTGCCCACTTTGTCAAATAAATGAGTAAGACTGAGGTTAGTACAGGCCTCTGTCTGTGTCCTTAACCACTGTTACACCGCCTCCCACCAAGAGCAAGGAACTCACATCCGGATCAGGGAGCAGGGATGGGAGGATCAGGATCAGGACTAGGAGCAGGCTACTGGAGAAGGCTTGCTAGAGGAGTGAGCTTGAGCAGAGCCTTGAACAAAAGGGTGCACAAAATCTGAAAAGGGTGAGAGGATTTGATCAATGCCCCTCCTTCAAAAGCATAAAGCTAGAGTTCTGTTCAGAGGACGCGCCTGTGATTTCTCCCCTTTCCTTGTGAATATTTAGCTTCTGTTGGGTCATAAAAACCAGGTTCTGAAAAAAAAAAAAATTCACTGAGTTGCATCATCAAGAGAAAGTCTTGTCGCAGGAGAGCATTTGAAGTTCTAGGGGGTGGAAGGCAAGACAAGAACATTCTTTCACCTTCAAAAAGAAAAGGGTAAGAGGAGAGAGTAGAGTGCATCAGGAGAGACGGTGGGCTGGAGGAAGCACAGGCTGGAACCAAGACTGCTGGGAGAAATATCAACAACCTCAGATATGCAGATGACACCACCCTTATGGCAGAAAGTGAAGAGGAACTAAAGAGCTTCTTGATGAAAGTCAAAGAGAAGAGTGAAAAAGCTCGCTTAAAACTCAACATTCAGAAAACGAAGATCATGGCATCTGGTCCCATCACTTCATGGCAAAGAGATGAGGAAATAATGGAAACAGTGACAGACTTTATTTTGGGGAGCTCCAAAATCACTGCAGATAGTGACTGCGGCCATGAAATTAAAAGCCGTTTGCTCCTTAGAAGAAAAGTTATGACCAACCTAGACAGCACATTAAAAAGCAGAAACATTACTTTGTCAACAAAGGTCTGTCTAGTCAAAGCTATGTTTTTTCCAGTGGTCATGTATGGATGCGAGAGTTGGACTATAAGGAAACCTGAGCGCCAAAGAATTGATGCTTTTGAACTGCGGTGTTGGAGAAGACTCTTGAGAGTCCCTTGAACTGCAAGGAGATCCAACCAGTTCATTCTAAAGGAAATCAATCCTGAATATTCATTGTAAGGACTGACGCTGAAGCTGAAATTCCAATTCTTTGGCCACCTGATGCAAAGAACTGATTCATTTGAAAAGACCCTGATGCTGGGAAAGATAGAAGGCGGGAGTAGAAGGGTATGAGAGAGGATGAGATGACTGGATGGCATCACCGACTCGATGGACATGAGTTTGAGTAAACTCCAGGAGTTGGTGATGGACAAGGAGACCTGGCGAGCTGCAGTCCCTGGGATCACAAAGAGTTGGGCACAACTGAGCGAGTGAACTAAATTAAAGAGGAGAGAGGCAGAAGTTCTGTACCATAGGCAGGGCAGGGGTGGGAGCAGCCAGTGATGGCTAAAGTCCAAAGCAAGAATCAGTGTGGAGTCCTGGATGAGACGACCATGTAACCTGCCCAGAGACAACTCGTGCCTGAAAAACAAAGTCCACCCACGACTTATAGGTACAAACCAGTGGTTACCAATAGGGAGGGGCAAGGAGGGAGGGATAAGACAGGACCACAGACTGCTGTGCATAAAATAAATAAGCATGGGGCGGAGATAAGATGGTGGAGTAGAAGGACATGAACCCACTCCCTCTCATGGAAACACCAGAATCATAACTAACTGCTGAACAACCATCAGTAAAATAAATGAGCTACAAGGATGGATTGTACAGCACAGAGAATATAGCTAAGATTTCATAATAACTACAAATGGAGTTTAACCTATAAAATGTTTAATCACTCTGCTGTACACCGGAAACTAATGTTGTAAAACAACTATACCTCAAGCAAAACAATAGCTAAGTCCATCTAGTAGCAGAGGTTACTGTGCTCCTTCAAACACCACCAGGCCTCCAGCAGTGGCCAGGCTGCCGGAAGAGTCCGTCCCAACCCGTGACCAGCAGCATCACCTTGTCACCCTGCACCTGAGGACTCCTGGTGAAGCTAATGCCTCAGGGACCATCACTCTGCACAAGTCTAGGGGCTCTAGTGATTTTGTATTTATAATTTGTGGGGGTCTGTACAAAGAGGATTTCTGCAAATTGTTTTAAGCTTCAGCACCACACCTCCCCAAATCCAGTCCTGCCCGCACTCCTCCTCAGGCTGCCTCCTCCCGAGAAGCTGCGCTCCTCTTCTTGATGGCAGACATCTCTGCCGCAAGGTGGCGCCAGACATCCTAACGTGAGACAGCTGCACAGAATCTGTACGCAAAGCCTGAGGTTTCTGCTTCCATTCTTAGAAGCTGAAATACCCACTTATTTGCTCTTCTTCCTATCTGTGGCAACCTAACACTTCTCTTTGCATGTTTCTAGTTTCATTAGGATTCAGATAAATTGTCTTTGTAAAGTTTATATATTGTGGGAACTAGGGAACTTTTAGCCAACTTAGAAAAAACCAGTTAGAAACAAGAGATCCCAAGGAAAGGAGAAAAACTCCTGTGAAAGAAATAAACAAAGTAGGTGTTCAGCAAGTTCATATCTTTCTACTCGTTAAAACTTGCACAGTTAGAGAAGTCAGGATGAAACTTCAACACTCAGTACTGAAAATTCTCTGCATTTCAATTCCTCTGCCCAGAATATCTACTAAGTGTTTCTGTACAGAAATGTCAGAAACCATTTCATTAAAACAAAAACAAAAACCTGTATTTAAGGCAGGGAACTGGAAAACAACAATTTGTACTATTTGAGGTCAGCAGTAACTTGGCACAGAATAATTTTAGGGTATTAGGTAAATAAGGATTAATATTTAGTAACTGAGCAACACAAATGGAAGTCTTTTTTATATTATTTTTGAGAAGGTGAAACTAAGATTATTGACATGTATTTTCAAAAGACATTTTAATTCTTGTCAACCACTGTATGCAAAAAAATGCTAATCTGTGAGGCTAAATTCATGTCCCACGAGGCTCTTTTTATTTATTAAAAATGTTTATATTCTCATTCATTCTGTGACTATCTGCAGATTGTCTGTGCTTTAAAGAGCAGTGTGTGTGGGCTAAGTCCCTTCAGTCATGTACAACTCTTTCTGGATTGTAGCCCGCCAGGCTCCTCTGTCCATGGGATTCTCCAGGCAAGAATACTGGAGTAGGTTGCGGTGCCCTCCTCCAGGGGATTTTCCCGACCCAGGGACAGAACCCAGGTCTCCTGCACTGACACCAGCACCACCTAGGAAGGCCCCCTTAAAGAGCAGAGTGAGCAAGAAAAGAGGGAAAGCAGTCATCGCTCAGCCTTTCTTTTAAAAAAATACCTTTTGCAGTTCACAACGTTTTTCAAATCATTCTGAGGACAGAGAAAGATTTTTTCTGGGGAAGTCACTAATAGCCACTATAATAACACCTGCTGTTTACCGTGCATATAATCCACTCCTTTTTCCTTCTGAACAACTCTGTGTTGTCTGTGGATATATGGGAAGTAACTCAGTTGGTTTCTTGGCGACTTTCATAGGGTGAATTTCCTTTGGAAAAGTAAATGGATGGCTACATTAACTCTAGCTGGGAAAGTAGGTTCCAGCCGTTCTACTTTCTGCCACATCCGTATATTCAAGCCATGTCCCACCATTTCCCACCCCACCTATCCCTACCACTGCCCATCCAGTCCTAGCTCACCCCACATTTTCAGACTAGGCCCACATGCAGATAAGAAAGGGCCTATTCTTACTCTAGGTTGCCTTGCATGGGTGGATACCCCTTGGGTCTCTAGATTTGGCAACATCTCCAAACTTCCTAATATTCCTGGTACTGAGTTTGTTCTTCCTGTGCCAGAAGAGGTGGTGGTGATCAATCCACAGGGTTAAAAAATAAATAAAATAACTGGCTGTCCCAGAAGCACCCACCTATTTCTCTGCACCTGAAAGAAACAAATGGGTCGATGTGAATGAGATGGTGTATAGAGAAAGCTCAGCACAGTGCCCTGTACGTTGTGAGCCTTCCCCAGGACTTAGATGCTGCCTGCATCTGTGCCTTCTATGAAGCCTTGAACAAGCCTCCCACCGACGGAGCTATTCCTTGTTGGCCATCAGATCCCCTGGAGAAGGAGATGGCAACCCACTCCAGTATTCTTGCCTGGGAAATGCCATGGACAGAGGAGCCTGGTGGGCTACAGTCCATGGGTCACAAGAGAGTTGGACATGACTGAGCAACTGAACAATGACAATCACTCCATCAGTGTCATCCAGCAATTCCAGCATAGCACCTGGTAAACAATGGGCATTCAATAAAAAAGTATCATGAATCTCAATTTCTTTCCCTTTAAGATACAGACTGTAATATCTGACTTCAGAGACTCTTCCATCACCTGCTAAAGAGTCCAGACATAGAATTTTATTTTTCTCCTTTTTTCCTGGAAGAAAGATGGACTTGCCCACTTCTTTGGCATCTCCCCACATGGCTTACAATCAGGTAGCCACACAAATAGTGTATGATCTGTAGTCCTCCACATATATACACATCTCCATTTAATCTCTTCTTTGAAAACAACAGACACAATTTTATTGGACAGTTAAAGGAACACAAGCCTGCTAGATCAAAGCGGCCAACTGGTCACCCAGCCCTCCCAAAAGTGGGGCTGTAGTTCATTACAGCCAATCGGTTAACCACATCTACCTCCCTTGTATATCAACATGCCCCAAATAACAGACTCAGAAGTCCTGGGCACTGAAGAGAAAATCTTTTCAGGTAACCAACGGTATTAAAAAGCCAGACCACATCTTGAAAGATAAGTAGGGCTATTAAAAAAACAGAGGTTCCTACAACCTGGGACATTCCCCAGGTCCCCCCATAGAATCTCACAAAGCCCAGGCTCTGCTGACAATGCCTTTTCTTTAAACAGATGAATTGCTCCTTCCCGGACATTTTTGGACTAAAACCTGAACCTTCACTTTCTTTGCAGTTGTTTTTGTTGTCTGCGTTGTTTTCGAGGCTCTTAATTCTGGCTTGAAGCACATCTCCCTCCAGCTCTCATACTTGGTGACATTCAGCTTCCTCTTCTTCTGCAGGTTGTAGGCAGGAAACTGGAAAATGGGCCACAGGAAACCTGGCCTCCTACATCTGTCCCACTTTGTAATTGCAGCTCTGGTTTCATTTTGCCTTGTGTGTCAGCTCTGTTTTAACCCTCAACACAACGGCCAAACTCTGCTTTCTGAAAGAACACTGCTATGCTTATTGCCCAAGGAAATTCATCGAGACTTTTTTCCTTCCCTAGAGTAATTAACCATATGAATTCAACATGGAAAAAAATACTAAGCAAATTCTAACAGTAGTCTTTTGGATCAAAAGTCATATGGAGCTAGAAAAATGATTCATTCAGTGTGATAAAACTACTAATAAGTCCCCAGTGAAAATTTAAGACCACTTGATAGTACTGTACACAGCAGAAGTTATTGCATATCAGGATGAATTCTGACTTTTGATAAGCAACATATGAAAATAAATAATCATCCCTTATTATAATTTCTCATTATAATGCTATTTCAAATTATGTTCTTAACCATACAGCTATTAGGTTGAACCATATGATACTATTTTCATGGGTTGAAAATAGTCAAATGCCAGCAATCTCCTATAGTCAACTAAAACATACAATTGTTAATATACCAAGAGAATAGATACACCCACACATACACTCATCTCCAGTGTAGTATTTTCCTCCTGTGTATGGTGCATGGACCCTTTTTGAGAATCTAAAATTCTCTAGTAGGGGAAAAAGATATATTTAGATCCTAAAGATAATTTATAAATCTCAGAGAGCCCCATTCTAAAGGAAATGTTAGCTATGTCTTCCCCCACCACCAACAATACTGAGTGTCCATGAAATTTCCAAGAATAGGGCTTATACCAAAAAAAAAAAAAACACCACAATTTCTTCTTTAAAGAGGATTTTTTTTTTTAAATGTTAACATGTGATGAGCATTTACTATGTACAGGCATTATACACGTTGTCTAAATTGGATACCCATGATTTAATGAGGTAGAATAAGATGCTCCAGCCACAGGAGTATTATGGGAAAACAGAGACTTGTATCCAGGTGCACCTGGATTCTGAGTCCAGCTTCTTAATCACCACACACAGTTCTCCCAGCAGAGGTTTCATTTCTTATATGCACACCTTACAGCTACTAAGAGAAACGTCCCATTTTAACAGAGGGAAATATAGTTAACATTCCCATGAGAAATCAAATCAAGAAGTTTCCTTGTTCATTTCTGGTTTTGCATCTGTGACTCCAGTTGTTCCAATTGGTTCTAAGAAAGTTTGAACCCATCCCATCATTTAAAAACATATTTTTTAAAAAGTTTCCCTTTTTTTAAAAGATCTACCATTGGTTTCAATATGTGGCAGCTTCATCCAATGCTAAATAACCAAGGTTGCCTCTTGATGATAAGAAGCTGTGCCTTCTATTATTTAGCTCTTTCTCAATAGGAAAGACATTCTCCTGTTTGGTGTGTACGCACACGATAGATGGTGGATCAGGAGGAGGAACACGGGAAATGAAAGGTAGGTGATCTCACCTGGCCCCCAAGCAGAGCCCCAAACCTGCATGCATTTCACGTAACAATGACATAACTCATGAGAAACACATCCCTGAGAATAGGGGCAGGCTGGGGACCCTGCTAAAAAGACGTGAGCCACCGGACTTGGTAAGCACCCAGCAGAGGCCAAAAATATATTCTTTAAAAACCAACATCTCTGGGGAATCCCTGTTTCAGGTTCTAAGGAAGCAATACGTGGGATCTCATGGAATCTCATGACATGCACATAAAATAAAAAAGGTGTTTTGCATTGAGTAAAACTTACTTAAAACCTTGCTAACTGTTTTTAAGTCTGAGCTTCAATTTAACGAGCTCCCTAATTTCCAGTGGGTACTTTTCTTCCACACTACCCCCTGATTCTTATATTTCATAGGCCCTTGAATGGAAAAAATTTTTCCCTAAATTTCTGTACAATTAATAAAATTCAATCCTGTGTGCAAGGAGAAACACTGGATGTCAGAACATATAAATTCTCATCATAGTCATGGCCTTGAGGCTGTCTCTTATACACATCTAGATGTGTATAAGAGACAGAGATGCTGCCTGCANTTCTGTACAATTAATAAAATTCAATCCTGTGTGCAAGGAGAAACACTGGATGTCAGAACATATAAATTCTCATCATAGTCATGGCCTTGAGGAGTTGCATGATCTCAGGAAAGAATGTTAATTTCTCTGTTTCAACTTTTTAAGTAAGACCAACCCTAACCCTGCTCCATACAGGGTTAGCAAACTACAAACTACTTTTCTTTGATGGAGAGTATTTCAAAAGTAAATATCTAAGATATCCTTTTGATCAATTTGCTATCTACGTGATCTTTAAAATAAAAATGGAATAACTTCATCTTCAAATAAAGCCTTCACAGAGAGTTTTTTTAAAATCTGTGAACTAAGTTGAAGGCAGAAAATGTTTAGTTACCTACTTTAACAAAAATCAAAAATAAAGGAAATCTCACATGCCACTTCTACTAGGATGAAACCATAACCTTTCAGATAAAGTTGAAAGCTCTTCTGTGCTAAATAGTAAGCTGTGTACACACTCTACAAGGATATACAGAGTGCAGTCAGAACACTTCTGCATGATACAACATGATGGTGGTTTTTCCACATCCAGAAACTGAGACATTTCCTGCCAGAGCATCCTCCAAACTCCACTATTGTGTTGAAACTGTAAAATCTTTCTAAATCAGGACTGACTTCCTCCTATTATGCTTTAGAGGCGTCTTTCTGGGAAGGGTAGATTCAAGGCAAAAGGTAGGAATTCCTGCAGCACCACCCAGTGGAAACATAAGAGAGAAAAAAAGGAGGGGGCAAGAGAAAACATGTTGAGTTAAACAAAAGTCATGTCATAAACTCTGCTAATTAAAACTCTGGACAGTGCGCTTTTTCCATCAATGGTGACCAGCAATACTTTGCTTAACAATTGTGTCCTTGGTCCTCAGCCCATTCCTTCAATGTACCCACACAAATGATCAACATAACATCTGCCTGGTCTCTCTCACACGTGTGTACACAGGGCCGACACCAGGGCCAGGGAGAAAGGAGTTCCCGGTGGTGTCAGGAGTGGCCTGTGACACCACCCCTTCCTTGCAGAAGGGCCCCCAAGGGACTGCGGGGACCAGGAAATCTGCACAGCTGTGCTCGGTGTCCCCGTCCAGCTGCAGGGTCGGGCATTTCCTGGTAGAAAGGTAATCATCTGTGCATCTTCCCCTTTCTCTGGTCTGAATGCACTCAGTCTGGGCCACCTCCAACATCTGCAGGCATTTCAGCCTCCCTCGCTTCCTCCTGAGTGGGAAAGGCTCAGAGCTTCCCCTTCCCTTGTGGCCCTGATCTCCAGTCCCCCAAACTCTCTCCATGGCGACCACTGCGTCTGCTCCTCTGTCTGACCAAAGCCTCCCATAGGTCATTTCAGTCCATCTCAATTCCACTTACCACCATCATCTGAACACGTCTCTTGGCCAGCGACTGCTTCTCACGCACACATCAAGCTCCTGAGCTTGAGAACAGGATGGAGCAAAAGGGACCCTTGACCCTCTCCTCCCAGCTTTCCTTCCCAGAGAGCCCTGGCATCGGCCAGGAGAGGGAGAGAGCTGTGGTCTTCCCGGAGGCACTGGAAACTCTCTTGTCTTCTCTACGGAACTTAAAATAATCAAAGTATCATTTCCTCCATGTCCTGGCTATTGTAAATAGTGCTGCAATAAACATTAGGGTGAATGTATCCTTTGGAATGGTTTCCTCCGGGTATATGCCCAGGAGCAGGACTGTTGGATCATATGATAGTTCTATTTTTAATTTTTTTAAGGAACCTCCACACTGTTCTCCATAAAATCCAAAAAAGAGAGGATCTATGTATACGCATGGCTGATTCATTTTGCTGCACAGCAGAAAATACCACCACACTGCAAAACAATTATACTCCAAATAAAGGGTTTTTTTTTTTTTAAAAAGCATCATTTCTTCAATTATATCTGAATGCCCACATCACTAAAAAGAAAAATGGTCACCAACATTAACACTCCTGGTAAAGTTATCTTTCCCCTTTCCTGGAATAATTCCACCAAAACCATTTTCCACGTCTTCTAAAAATAGAAAACGATATTAGTTAGCTGATCTTGACACTGTTTAGAAGTATATGATCGGTGTTAGAAACGTTACAGCATTTTTGAACTGTTTACAAATGGCTAATAATAATATAAATATAAACCTTTCCTTTTTCTTAAGTGTAACATTTCACAAAATGTGCTGGTTTCTGAAAATGTCAAAATTTGGCTGGGATATATTGACTAACATTAGCTAGTGTGGGGGCCTTACTATATACAGTACTGTTACAAAAATAGTGACAAGTTCCTGGTACTGTGACATCTTCTTTAGGGATTTTGGAGAAGCACAAAACACCTGCCTTCCGGGGTGGCTACCTAAGCAAAGATCCACACTTACTCGAGCATCACTGCTTCCCGAGTGCTCTTCTTGACAAAACGCTTGGCTAGGTTTAGAAAATGCAAATTCTCGGCCTCAACATTTATACATAAATATGGTATGATAATATATTCACATTGGGAGGGATCTATAAAAAACAGTGACTCTGCAGTCTTCAAAATATCATCACCTGCTCATGTGGTGGACATCTGTGGGGGATTTTAGCTGCATCTAAAGTCATGAAGGTAGAGTCTCACTTTTAAAGCTTTACTGTCTCCATATGCATAATTCTCTCCCATATTTTTGTAGAGATATCAAGTGTAGCTATATGTGACAAGTATGGTACCAAAATGCCGAGTTTCTTCTAAATTCAAATAACTGCAAATAAAGTTCTTTTTAACATGCAGTGAAACTACAATGGCGTGAAGGTAAAATGGCAAGCAAAAGGCATCTCATTGTTTCAGAGAACATCCAGTTCAAAAGTCTAGCCTGACTTGTAGATAAACTGTAGAAAGTGGAACACATTTAAAATATCTTGGTATTTCTGTTAAGTATAATTACTTGTATCTTTTTTTCTAAGTTGCAAAAGCAGATAATGAGTGATTTCAAAACTAATCTTCTCCAAGGCATTATACTTAAAATCTGTTTATTAACCCCCAAACTGCAATGAATAAACAAACAAAATAACAATGAAACTGTCATCAAGTGGAAGACTGAGAGTTCATTCATTCGTGTCAGGCTGATGTCCACACGTTTCCTTTAAGAAACCAACAAAAGCATCCAACAGAAAAGGACGGTTGTTGGTGGCATCAGCATCCAACATCAGTGAGCCGGAAGCCTCCAACACCACCTTGACTCCCATGCGGGAATCTGCCATCCACCAAGCTGGTTTAGCCCTTTTCTTACATGTCAAATATGACTTGTTCCTCTGCTTACTCTTCCAGTAATTGTTCCACACAAATATATTAATTGCACAAAATAAGTGCCAGCTTCAACTTTAGATGATCTTTTCCCTTTGCTAAAGAAAATCACCCTTTCTGTATTGGAAGCATTTGGCACATATATGATCTTCTCCATCAAGGTCTGAAGGTTTCTGTTTTCCTAAAGACAAATTGGTATGTCTTAATATCTAGGTGGCTCAGTGGGTAAAGAATCTGTCTGCAATACAGCAGACGCAGGAGACTTGGGTTCAATCCCGGGGTTGGAAAGATCCCCTGGAGGCGGGCATGGCAACCCACTCTAGTATTCTTGCCTGAAGAATCCCATGGACAGAGGAGGCTGACAGGCTATGGTCCATAGGGTCGCAAAAAGTCGGACATGAGTAAAGTGACTGAGCATGCATAGCATGTAGAATATTTAGGTTAAAAAAAAAAAACAAAGGATGTGGCAAAGCCTGGAGGAGGGTGCTGTTCTTGTGGTTCAGTTCTGATTTAAATCAAAGCAGGGCAAAACTCTGGGGAGCAGTGATGCTGAGCTTCTGGGAGCCCCAAGTACTCTTGGGTCATTTGGTTTGCTTTAAGACATCTTTTAATAGCATATACTTCTGTAATGAAAGTAATTCACTTTAGGAAATTGTTTAACACTCTTCAAAGTTACTCAGTGCATCCAAGGATAACAAATGCAGAATTGAGAATCAGTGCTAAAGAACCTAAAGTAGTGAATGAAGCAAAGTCAGGAGCGCCAAGTGGCTGGATGAGCCATGCTTCTGGTTTTGCCTTGACCATCAAAGATGGAGAGGCTCACCAACAGCCAGTCTTCCCTCCTCTAGAGACTCAGCACCATGGGACCAGCATCTCTCTCTCTCCACCTAGGGTTTAATCACTTCCAACCCTGACTCAGAATATCGCTGGGAGAATCTGGAGATGTTTGTCCTAAGATGTTTCTAAAAAGAAAGAAACAAACAAAAAACCTAGCCTACCCAACACCTTCTGGTCTAAATGATCAGTATCTGGAGTTTGAAAAACAGGCAGGAAAGTTAGCAAAAATAGCTTCCCCACAACCCTCATGAAGTCTAAAATCCAGAGGATTTCAAGTGTAAGACCATACAGAAAAGATCAAGGAGCTGCATCCACATAGTCTTCAGATGATGCTAAGTGGTTTGGTCCCTTCCTATATGTTCTATATGGGGCTTGCTGAAATTATGATGTACCTGGGCTTTCCTCTCTCCTGAAAATTATATAAAGAAATCCAAGCTCTTTTGAGTTCTCACAGTGAAGTAATGATTCTTTGCGATGGGATGAAGAGGTCTGGCAAACTTTCCCTTGTGTCAATCCTCCATATAGAACTGGGGCTTGAATTCCACATGAGAAGAGGGACTCTGTGGAGAAGGAGCAAAAACTGAGACCACATATTGTCTCATTCTCTTAAACTCATGCATTGCTCCTGTAGCTCCATCTACGGAGGCACACACACATGCGCGTGAACACACACACGCACCAATGCTCCAGTAAAGGGGTACTGAGGAAGTTACCTCTCCAGTTCACTGAGTATTAATCAGAGACATATTCTTAACTATTAGTGTTGGGAAACTGTTCTCACGTCTACAGCCTTTTTTGTTTGCCTAACAGAACATTCTGATTCTCCTGGGCTCTCGTGTCAATCATTCTGATAATGACAAGGACTTACAGGTGTAAACATCTTAAGAATTCCTGCAGTTAATTCCTACAGAGAGACCCTGCAGTTACGCAGGAGCACATGCCGGAACACACTCTGGGGCTTGTTTTGTTGTGGTAGTTGTCATAATCTCTCTCTTCTGACAATTAACTGCAGGGAGAAAAAGAAATATTGCTTAATTACACCTTCTGATTAATCAAGGTGTGGCTATCAACAAACTACTCCTCGGCAAAACCCAGCTGAAATTAGCAGCAGATCTAGCCCTCAACTGAAAACAATTTAGGTATTTAATTATTCATCCTTTCATCACACAGGCAGTCTTATTACTTTAAAATTCAATCAGAAATATCATTTATTATAAGGAGTTATAAACAAAAGCTACACAAAGGTTTTAGTATAAATGAAGAAGCACTTTTAACAGTGAGTGTTATGGAACTCAGCCCAAGGAACCTATGGAAATTTGGTCAACTGAAGTCTCAATAAAGGACTATGATTGCTACAGAATGATTCATTTTAATATGGAAAGAACTTTACGTTGAGATTCTTTCAAGCTGTACTATCTTATAAATTACTCATTAACCAAGCATTCTGAGTATAACACTGATATCAACAACAGAGCTAGTTTGTCCCCTCAGATGATAACACACTAACCTGATCTCTATAACTTCACAAATCTGGACAAAAACTCTGGACAACGACATATCCTCTATAGAATACCTTCTTGGCTGTCTCTTTGGTTTAACCAAGAGATATGCCTCTTATTATTCAAATAACTTACTAAGAAAGAGCTGGATTTAGGAATAGCAATAAAGTGCTTTATCAAGTTCACTGGCAAAATGGAGGGAGAAGAGCCTTATTGACAAAATCTTTCCCCTTCAGATTGCTTTTAACTCAATGGATATCACATATTGTACCAAGGGCTGGAATAAATACAAGGATGAGAAAAGATGAGGCCCGGTGGGAGCTTACAGACTGTTGGGCAAGACTGATGAGCAATACATCTTGATACATTCCTGTGCAGATATCCCTCAGTTTCGGAATCTAATGAATTCCAGGGTTTGGACGGTGACTTCAGATAACAAGGGGTAGCCAGTTATCAAATCTACATGGTTCCTGAGTTTTGGATAAGGAGTATTAATGAATAATGAGAAACACCAAGCCTATCTCCAGAAATAAACATCTGAAACTGTTTGGTACCTGCGCTTGGACAGCAAGAATATGCAGAGGAAGAATTCAGGTAAAAGGAAATCACAAGTAAAGCCAGTGGCAAGGGCTCTAAAGGCCAGGGATGGAAGACAGGGGAGATCTGGTCTGGAGAACTAGCAGAGGTTTCCCCGGGGAGAGATGGTTGAATGGAGACCTCAAAAGTGTAGTGAGAGAAGTTGATGGGCACAGAGGACCAGGAGGGGATTCCCAGAAGAGAGAAGAGCATTTGGAAGGGCCCAATGCTCACAGGGCACATTACACATTTGAGGGCTTGAGGAAAGGCCAGTGGAGTTGGCCTAAATCACAGCATGTCACTTACATTAGGGATTTTTGGTCTGTATCCCAGCGCAGCCACTGGGAGATTGTAAGCAGAGGAGCCACAGGGTCGGAACTGGGTTTGAAGGACTGCTCTAGCTTGTGGGCAGGGAAGGGACCGGAGCAGGTGAGGGGAAATATGGACCCCTCAGATTCAGCAGGGGGAAGGATTTTCAAATATGATCAGGAGGAAAGAGCAGGGACCCAGCCTGGTGACCAAAATCTTATCCGGGCTACTCAGTACCCAACCTGGAGACAGTCACTGGTGTCCCCAACAATGAGGCAGTCGTGGTCTTTAGAAACAAGGGGTACCTGTCATAAACCTCAAGAGGAGGAGGAAAGGGAGCTTGGTACCTTCTCTCCGGTGATCCTGATTCAACAAGGGGCAGAAATGGGATTGAAGGGAAACTTACGGGGAATCCCTTTTTCCACCACCAAACAGTTTCAAAAACTTGCTGCCTGTTTCTCAAAGTCAGCTTTCGGGGATGACAGCCAACGTTCACATTACACTTTCACAACTCCTGGAAGAATTCAAGCTCTCTATTCTAAAAAAAAAAAAATCCAACAAAAATAGGACCTTTGGATCTAACTCTCCAACCACTCTATCCTCCGGCCAGGAAAACCTCCATCCAGAGAGATCAAGTTAGCCTCTAAACCAAACTTGTTTTAAGAGAATCTACTTTTTCCTACAACATACATATGACAGTTGGTTAGCATAAGTGATACTAAATAGTGTAGAAGGGATTTTTTTTTCCTCTTACAGGATGATGAGGAAATCCACACATTTTGACAATTTCTTTTTAACCAAGCAGATCAAATGAAAATACTACAGTATTTTATTCTAGTGATCTGGGGTTTAGTAACATGGTAGGATCATGAAATTGCCATAAGAAAAAAAAAAAAACCAAACAAACCAGGGAATGTTTTTAGATGATAGAAATTTCTCTCCTTGGAGGTAAGTGATGGGGATTACATAGGTGTATAGTGTAACACTTCAGATCTGTGCAATTTCATGTATGTAAATTATACATCAGTGAAAGAAAAAAAAGACACAAAGAGTCTCAGATTCATTCTACTTTTGGAGTAAATGACCCCTAACCTGACCAGACAGTCTCATCACTTCCATATTTATACTTGGAAAAGTAGGAACTGTCCTTAGATATGGTAACCTTTAAAATACTTAGGATGCTACGTGCTTTCAAATTTCTCTTTAGAGCATGTATATGAGTAAATTTATTTTAATCCAATTCAAATCAGAATCTATTAGCATAACTATCCTCTTAATTTCTTTAAAAATATGCAAATAAATCTCACAGCCAATTATAAAATAATCCCATTTAATTTCTAATTTAATAATAACTTTCCAGCAACTGTAAATTAAAACACACAAAGTGGTCTGTGAGTAATTCCTAGTGGCAAGTCAACCAAATTACAACTTATTGAAACGGTCAATCCAAAGTTTATTTTTAAATTGCTGACATATATTTGAGTTTCCAGTAATGGATGAAAACAATTTTCATTTTGGTTGTGGGTAGGGATGATGAGGAGTCATATTTTCACATAAAAGACTGACTTATCTACCATTTTTGAAGGCCCATTGGATGTGTTAACAGTGCACCCCAGACACAGAAAAATACAAACTAATGGTTACTGAAGGGAAAAGAGGACTTGGCAGGGATGAATTAGCAGGTTGGGATTAACATATATATGATACTATACATAAAACAGATAACCAATAAGGACCTACTGCACAGCAGAGGGAATTATACTCAATATTTTGTAGTAACCTACAAGGGAAAAGAATCTTAAAAAGAATATACATAATCAAATCATTGTTGTACATCTGAAATTAGCTCGTTACTATAAACCAATTATGTATCAATCAAAAAGAAACAGTACACACACACATACACACACACTGATAATTCAGTTTACTGAGGCTATATTCTAAGTGGCAAAACCAGAATTTTCACGTTCTCACTGCCACAGTCTCAGCCAAAAAGCTGGATGATCTCAATTCAAATTGGTCACAGGCAATAATAATTTGAACTGAAAATTCACTGAAAATACCACCTTCAAAGTTCGGAAACTTTACTGATATAAAATGAAATGCTAATGAATAAGAGTCACCCAATGTGCACGAAGCACCTTCTTCCCTTCTTTATAGTTAGAGAAGTTCAAGGTGTATTTCTGGTCTAACCTAGTTTCTCTGTTTTCATCACTGAGCATTCTATTTTGATGTGTAGCACCCTGGACTTCCTGTTACTACATCTTGATATTCTTCTGCAAATCATGACTCATCCTTAAATCACAGAGAAGCTCATCAAAATCCCAAACTTCATAGCATATATGAATTCAGTCTTTCATGAGGGCAGCATTCTTAGAACATGACTTGGGAGGCACAGAGACAAAAATACTGAAAAAATTCATGCAGAAATTATGTCAATTCACTGTTGAGTCAACACATTTATTGGATCAATAAATACAAGCTCTATGGGTGGTGATTTTGGTCTTAGGACAAGTTATTAAATTGTGTTACATGATATGTTAACTGAAAATAAGTTACAAAACAGAAAGTATAGTGTGACTGCAATTAAAAATTGTGTGTGTGCATGTGGGTATGTATTTTAAAAGATCAGAAAAAAAATACACTGAAGTGTTAACAGGGATTATGGGAGATGTTTATTATTTTTTCTTTGTGGTTTTCTCACTCTTCCTAAGATAATTCACATTAATATTTTTATAATAGAAAAAAACAACTAACCTTTAGAAAATATTGCTATACTAATGTGACCTCAAATATGTCAATCTATGAAGGCAAAGGGGATTACAGATAAATAAACACGAAAAATCTTGCCTTAAACATACAGAAACATCTGCCAGAAATGGAGCCCTTCATTCAAATGACCACAACTGCTCATCTGTATGTGCAGGTATTGGCCCTTAGGGGCAGAAGCTGTCTGCCCACAGTCAGGTCAAACCCAAAAGGGATAGAGAATCTTGTTTCTTTTAAAGTTTAATAAGGAACCCCAGGTCTAGAAATCACAAAGATGGCTGAATCATTCCCCGGGACTAGAAAGGAGCAGAGCCATTAATTAGTAAGCAGTAATTCACCATCAGCAAAAAAAAAAAAAAAAACTACTCCAGGAAGTCACAGCCTTAGATAAATTTTTTTTTCAGTGTATTGGGTTTGTTTGGTTTTAGGTAATGTTTTGCAAACATGTTGGTTTTCTGAATCTGATAAACATAATTGGGCAGCACAGGATGCATAAAATCCAGTATCTGACAGCTAAGAATGGAATATTTTAATTTATATGCACTGCCTGGAAGCCCTTTAAATCCGATTTCAGGAAAAGATTCAAGTTCTAAAAAAGTTATTACAAATATAAATTTCAATATAGGATCTCACAATTACAGTTATTATGTATTACCAGGTTTGAATTATTAAGCTTTTTTTTTTTTAATGAGAAGGTCTTTCATAAATGTTTAGCAAACATCAAAATTAAAATAGGGCTTAAAAAAAAAAAAAAACCACTGCTCTCCCCCATCTGGGCTACTGCCATTCTGGTCTATATAGCATTAGTACCAGGTGAGTGAGGTGCAGAGAGGGTCTAACTCAGCTCACAAAGGTACACCATCACACTATCATTATTTACATGTCATTCCACACATACTGCTAACCAAAAAGAGAGAAAGGGAGAGAAAATTCATGCCTACTTTGTTATTCAACACGACAGAAAAGTGCCAATGATGATTTTTATATGTCCTATTTAATGAATTCACATGAAAGTTATCATCTTCATCATTAACGTAAACAAGAGTTTCTCAATCTGGATACTCCTGACATTTTGTGCTAGAAAATTCTTTGTCATGGGCTATCCTGGGCATTGTTGGATGTTCAGCAGCATCCCTAACCTCTACTCAGTAGATGCCAGTAGTACCCAACCAAAATATCCCTGGATATTGCCAAATATCCCTTGGGAAGCAAAATTACTCTTAGTTGAGAACTGATATAAATGATATAATAACTTATCAGAATAAAGAACTTGACCTCCTTTTTGTTTTGAAGGAAATGTAGTCTACAGAGGAGAATATTTACAACCTTCATCCTTAAGATAGCTCCTGCAGAATGATGCTGCCTTTGGAAAGCTTTTTTCCTTATCTATTTATTGTAAGTTCTGTTATCCTACTTACAGCTTTCAATGCAACAATTTATTGAGCATCTACTCTGTGCCAGGTGCGGTGTTGGGGACATTCTGTACTCATGTCCACTGACTCACACCCTGGTGGGGCTGGTTGGGTTGTTTTCAGGACACACTTTGCCACCAGAAAAGAAACACTGACACCTTAAAAACCCCTCAAGAGAGCAGCATGTCCTTGTCAATAAAGGAGACCCACAGTTACAATCAGGTTCCTTAAAATTATTTACACTTTTCAGTAACTACACATTTCCAACATTGAAAGGTAAAAAAAATAAAAAGCCCAGAAGGCCTTGGCTATATTTGGCATAGAATGACCATCAGGGGTTTTTGCAGGGAGGATCATTACTGGAAACCCTAAAAACATTTAGGGACAGTCTTCTTAACTGTCTGACCCGCGAGCCCTCCTAACACAATTTGTAATTTTATAATCCCCATAAATTGAAACACATAACTGACCTTTCCCAAATAAAAGTGTATCACAGAGAGAGAGAGAGAGAAAGGAGGGAGATCAGAGGGTATTCTGTTTGCCAATAAGACTCAGAAATCAATTTGAGCTCATTAATAGATGCCTGGAACACGCTCGGTTTCTCATCACCTCCGCCGCACCCCCCTCCCCCTCCAACTGAAGCACAGATGAGAGAGGATGGGTGTGTTTGAGCTGCTTGGGTAATAGAAACTTCACACACACACACACACACACAGGCGCGCGCGTGCACGGACGGCTAGGAGAGAAAAACCTTGTATGCCCCAAATCCAAAATGACTTCAAAGTTTAAGATGCTGCCCTGAAAAGGTTCGTTGGGCGACTTGCCCCTCTAAGTAAATAAAGCCGTAACTTGTCTCGGTCTCCAGAGCAGGGCTCCCCCGGCTGACAGTGGCTGCACAAAACCCCTCCTGTGCTGAGCAGCGGAAACTCCTAATGAGATTAGTTGGTGTGTGTGCAGACATTACTTAGCAATGACTAAAGGGGCTCTCTTCCTGCAGCAGCCAGTGGAAAATTCAGGGAACTTTTTCCCCCTGCAGCAGCAGAATCCCTTTAACCCTCTCCCCAGCCAACTCCAAAAACAACTCAGCCTCCCCGGCGTCCCCCACCTCCCGGCTGGGGTGCTGGGGGAGTTAAAGACCCGCCAGGGGCTTCCNATGCAGTGTGACTACATACCCCTCACTCTTGGTCATCATACCATACTACTTGGAATAAGCAGCAAATCTCTGGGTAGGAGATAGACGTCCGTGGTCATTTCTAAATGATTTACATACACTACTAATACTTTATTTTAAAAGTATTTTTCTGATAAAATTTACAAATCAGTGATACCGTATACCATTTTGTCCTTCTGACTCAAATTTTCACTGTAATGATTCACTCATGAATTACACATTAAGTGGATTTTACATGTGATGCTATCTCTGTAGCACCAGAATTATTTTAAAACTCTAATCAAAGGAGCAACCACCTAAGTGAAGAAATATCTTTGTTCCCCCTGTCTCTTATACACATCTAGATGTGTATAAGAGACAGCATCAGCTGTCCACTGAGTTCCCAAGGCTGGAGCTGAATCTAGTTCAAACTGTATTCTTTCCTATTCCTCATTACACTCAGAACAAATCAGGTGTCTGGCAGACATCAGCAGATGAATACATTTGGTCCTTCTTGCTGGTGAAGGAAACAGAGGCTTGTTGTAGATAACCGATGGGCCCAGGATCCAATTCATTGCAAATGATGAAAGTAGAACTCAAATCTAGGACTTTGGTCTCCTGGCAAAGTGATCTTTCCATGATTCCCTAAAGAAACATGAACCATCCTTAAAGAACAGGGAGTAGAGGAGAATGTAATGGTGCTGGGAAGGGGGAGCAATTGATGGATACTGTTTTGACAAGATGTCCTTTAACTTCATGTCACCCCTTACATGGTTCACTTAAAACTTGAACTGTAAACTTTTACAGTAAGTACCTTGCTGTCTTTGTGTGAGGAGGGGCATCCTAAAATATACATAAAGTGAAGGTGGGAGCTTAGATTCATTGAAAGAAATCTGCCATCCACCCTCCTCTGGGCTTGTTACAAAGATGCCTCTTCAACACTTAGTGCCAAAGAGTGACATCTGGTTGCACAGCTTTCCAGGGATTTCAAGGACTTTGTTCAGAGCCAATTAAACCCACCTGTTCTATCTCCCCCACAGGAACTGGAACAAACAAAAAGGGTTAAGGTGCTTTTCTAAAGCAGTGCTCCCCCAGCAGTTATCAAATGCTCCCCCTCACCCCTTCCCTGACTACCTCTATTAATGTTAACTAGGCAGCAATGGCTTGATGTTGACTGAGGACTCAGGATTCCATTTTTGACAAGCTGACAAGTAGAGGAAATTCATATATTATATGCCTGGAAGCAAGTGCTTTTTCTCTAATTTGTTATACTGGTTCTTATCCATAGCTTTGTCTTTTTTGTTCTCTTTTTCTGAAGCATACCTATGTTCCAGGACAAAGGTAAGCGGCCTGAAGCACCTTTCCATCTTGCTTGGGCAGCAGTGTTTTTAATGAGCCACTCTCTTGGAGTAAGAACTGTGCGTTGCTGGGTGTCCTGACCTCATCTCCCTTCTGCCCTCTCGGATATTCATTCTCATGACCTGAAGAGTCTGCACCGTGGACAGGTGCTTTTGATAGAGCACAAACCCCCTGCTGCACTGTGTTGTCTGCCGCCCTGAGCATCCGTTTCCTGAAAGCAACCTTGAGAATTTAGCTGTCGTGGTGTCTCGCTCTAGGCTGTTTTGTGACCTAGCCTGTCACCAGAGAGGATTTGGGACCATAAAAGCTGTTGCTCCTGGAGTGTAGTGAGTTGTTGCTCTGCAGTAGAGGTTTAAAGTGAACTGTCAAAACTTCCTGAGACCCTTCTAAGGAAAAACAGAGTGGTGGTTAGAGTTACTGTGAGGAGTTACGTGGACTAGAACTACTACTGGAGGCAGAAAGCTGCCGAGATCAGAGGCTGCCGCAGGAGCCAGGCACTTTCCCAGAGCCCCAGTCTGATTGGTTTGGTTAATTGCGCTTTTCTCCATGACATCTCATGGAGGTGCCCACAGATATCCTGTCCCCATCTCTTCTCCAGTCAGTGGCTACCACTGGGCATGGAAGAGCCCAGCACTGCCTCTCTGTTCAGGAAGCTGAGGACCCGGCATTTCTTCAGCACATGATGATAAGCAGGAAAGACACCCTGAATGTCATGATGAGAACAGACAGTGAGGAGAGGGGTGGGGCTGATAAAGATGGCAACTTTGTTTGCCATGGAAACCATATAAGATCTGAAACTTGAGTGAACACAGCTGGCTCATAATTTAATTCTTTCTGCTGCCACCAAATAGCTATGGAATGCCCCCTCTCTCTTTCAGATGTCCATTTTTGATGCTTCCTGACCCCTTCAAGGCTGACTTTTCTGATCATTTAAATTAAATCTTATGAGTGCTAACTGGGTGAGGAATCACCCCTCCCTACCCCAACTTTCAGTCCATGTGTTGAAATAGAGTTGGTTCCATTCTCATTTCCAACTGGATACTTTCATCCTCTTAGATATGGTGATTGGTTCAAAACTGGTCACATGGCCCAAGCCTGACCATTAAGAAACTGCTTTGCTACTTTTGCCTTCCTTACATTTAGAGAAAGAGAGTCTGTCTCTGAAATTGTGGACTCTAAGGTCCACAAAGAGACTTCCCTGGTGGTCCAGTGGTTAAGACTTCCCCTGCCAATGCAGGGGGTGCAGGTTTGATCCCTGGTTAGGTGATTAAGGTCCCACATGCCACTTGGTCAAAAAAAAAAAAAAAAAANGTTGTGTTAGTTTCTGCTACAGAGCAAAGTGAACCAGCCATGTGCATACACATATCCTCTCCCTTCTGGATTCCCTTCTCATCTAGGTCACCTCAGCATCGAGTAGAATTCCCTGTGCTATACAACAGGCTCTCAGTGAGTGGACTGAGGGTTTAGCCAGTCACCTCATGTAAGACATCGCAATTGGAATCTGAGAAATAACTAGAGAAGGCTGGGTTTAGGGGGAGCAGAGGTGCAGTACTGAGTCCCCCCAAGAGCAGGCAGTTGGTCAATGATGTCATTAGTGGAGCATCCATGGTCCTCCGGCCTCATGTCTCCCACAGGTTGCTGAGGCTACAGATGGAACCCGCGATGGAGGAGAAGAGAAATGCCACCTACAGGCAGCTGTCAGAAACTAGGCACCAGGGTTTGGATGAAAGGAAGCTGGGGTGATGGCACGTTTTTGAACTAGCTTTAAATTAATTAGGATTTCTGTAGGCTCCAGTGAGAGCTCTGAGGACAAAAGGAGATGCTGAGGTAAAATGTATGGAAGAAGTATTTCTCTCCCCACAAATTGTCAATGGATTCTCTTAAGAGAGGGTGAGACTTGGTAATATTACATTCACCCCCGACCCCGCCACTTCATGTCCACAGCAATACACATTTCTTGAATAAATGTGATACTCACAGAGCAAAAACAACTAGAAAATGTGTATAATGCCTCACACTTTAAAAAGTGCAAGTAAATAGATGAACTCAATCAGTCTCTAATATTATGAATCCTGTTTTACATTTGATACAACTGAAGAGTGGAGATATTGATTTGTGGGTTAAGGGTCATACAGTAAGTGATGCTGCTGCTGCTAAGTCGCTTCAGTCGTGTCCGACTCTGTGTGACCCCATAGACGGCAGCCCACCAGGCTTCCCTGTTCCTGGGACCCTCCAGGCAAGAATACTGGAGTGGGGTGGCCTTTCCTTCCCCAATGCATGAAAGTGAAAAGTGAAAGTGAAGTCGCTCAGTCATGTCTGACTCTTCGTGACCCCATGGACTGCAGCCTACCAGGCTCCTCTGCCCATGGGATTTTCCAGGCAAGAGTACTGGAGTGGGTTGCCATTGCTTTCTCTGACAGTAAGTGATGGGGTTGGGACTAAAGTTCAAGTTTTTGGACCAAACCTCAAATCCTTTCTAATAGTCTTTACTGAGTTCTAATAGAAGACTACACAAGGTAAAAAACCTAAGATCATGGCATCCACTCCCATCACTTCATGGCAAATAGGTGGGGGAAAAGTGGAAAGAATGGCAAACTTTATTTTCTTGAGCTCCAAAATCACTGCAGACTGTGACTGCAGCCATGAAATTAAAAGACAATTGCTCCCTGGAAGAAAATCTGATAAACCTAGATAGCTCATTTAAAATCAGAGACATCACTTTGTCAACAAAGTTCTGTATAGTCAGAGCTTTGGTTTTTCCAGTAGCCATAGATGGAAGTGAGAGTTGGATCACAAGGAAGGCTAAGTGCTGAACTGATGCTTTTGAACCATGGTGCTAGACAAGACTCTTGAGAATCCCATGGACAGCAAGGAGATCAAACCAGTCAATCCTAAAGGACATCAGCCCTGAATATTCATTGAAAGGACTGATGCTGAAGCTGAAGCTGCAATACTTTCGCCAAGCTGACTTATTGAAAAAGACACTGATGCTGTAAGGCAGTAAAAGAAGGGGATGACAGAGGATGAGAGGGTTGGATGGCATCAGCGAATCAATAGATGTGACTTTGAGCAAACTACCAGAGATAGTGAAGGACAGGGAAGCCTAGGGTGCTTTAGTCTATGAGGTTGCATAGTGGGACACAACTGAGCGACTGAACACCACCACAAGGTAAAGAGGAGAAACCCAGAATGGAGAGGCTGGGGAATGCTAGGAGTGAAGTTTTTACCACTAACTAGTCATATCGCCTTTCTTAGACTCGGCATCTTCCCCTGTCAAACTATAAACACTGGACCAGAGAGTGTCTGAGACCTCACCTCCCGCTGTAGTTATTCACAGCAGTTCTGCCTAAGAAGCCCCTGGTCGCAGAGTCTGCACAGCAGAAGGCTGGGGCACTATAATCTGCCCCCTGGAGCAGCAGGTTGAAAACTTTAACTCCAACCCACAGGAGGAAATGCAATTTACATCTAAGTCCTATACACATATATAAAGGATTGAAACAGGTTTCACAATAGATTTTTTGTGTGTTTATTATGTGTGATATATTTTGATGTCTTCTATCCCTTTTTATTTGCTTAGAAAATGTCGTTTGTAGCCCATCAGTTTGACTTCAAGATCCCTGAATGGTTTGAGAGGCGCAGCTTAGAAAGCTGAAAAGTGAGGGTTAGTGGTGAGGTAGACCATGTGAAAATGGGATCACAGAAGCCAGATGAAGTCCACTGGGAGAAGTGGCTTAATATAAAAGGGAGACTATTTTTCTGTTTGTGTATGAGTCAGTGTCCTTCTAAACATCCCCCAACACTTTCACATTGTCTGCCGTCTCACCAAGCATGTTCCCAGCTCTGTCTTGAAGCTCTCTTCCCCAAATGCAGTATTTAAGAGATACTTCTGGATGTCCTAGCTTTGTTTATCACTTTTTTGATTTATCAACCCATCAACATATTTCTTGAGGAACAGTCACTGTGTATGTAGCCAGCTGCTATACAGTTGGTCTTCAGTATCTGTGGTCTTCAGTAACTGCAATTGCAGTTTCAACCAAACATAGATTGAAAATATTTGGGGTGAAAATTCTAGAAAGTTGAAAAAAGCAAAGCTTGAATTTGCTATGTACCTAGCAACTAGGTACATAGTATTTACATTTTATTTACAACTACTTACATGGCATTTATATTGTATTAGATATTAGAAGTAATCTAGAGATGATTTAAGGTATACAGGAGATACAATGGAATATTACTCAGCTCTAAAAAAGAATGAAATGATGCCATTTGCAGTGACATGGACAGATACAGAGAAAAGACAATACCATGTGATATCACTTATATATAGAATCTAAAAAAAGTAGTACAAACGAACTTATTTACAAAACAGCCACAGACTCACAAACACAGAAAACAAACAGGGTTACCAAAGGGGAATAGGGAGAGGGATAAATCAGGAACGCAGTATTAACACACACATATACTCTACATCTAAAGCAGATAAATGACAAAATCCCACAGTGCAGCACAGGGCACTAGATTCGATATCTTGTAATAGTCTAGAATGGAAAGGAATCTAAAAAGGAATATATATATATACACCTGAAACTAATACAGCCGTTATAGTGTTAGTAAATCAACTATGCTTCAATTAGTAAGTAAACCAACCAATCAAAACGCAAATTTCAAAAGCTGATTTAAAAACATATGGGAGGATGTGCGTAGGTTATATGTAAATATGATGCGAATGCCAATGGACAGTCGTGCTTACCTGGTGATATTTTAGCGGGGTAGTGGTGGGCGTGCACGTAACAAGACCCAGATGTCACCATGTAGGCTGGTTTGGCTGACGGTCCATGGGTGGCACCACCTTGGTGACAGTACAGAGAGTAGAAATACACCTCTGAGCATGGCCTCACCAGTCAAGGCTTCATGTTGAGCTCTAACATGGACGTGAGTCTGAGTGAACTCCGGGAGAGGGTGATGAACAGGGAGGCCTGGCGTGCTGCGATTCATGGGGTCGCAAANAGTAGAAATACACCTCTGAGCATGGCCTCACCAGTCAAGGCTTCATGTTGAGCTCTAACATGGACGTGAGTCTGAGTGAACTCCGGGAGAGGGTGATGAACAGGGAGGCCTGGCGTGCTGCGATTCATGGGGTCGCAAACAGTCGGACACGACTGAGCGACTGAACTGAACTGAACATTGTTGCCCAAGGATCTCATTTATGTAAGTGCTGACAGCCTGATAAAGTTGAAAGTAGAAGGCATTCATCACAAATCCTTATATGTATATCCCATCCTCCAACCACTGCTTAAAATGCATTAATATTTTTGTACTACTAATATTTTTGTAGGTCCTTAATTATATTGTCAACAGTACAATAATACTGCATAGTGTTTTATATGTTAACAATTAAAATGTAAAAATGTGACAATATATCACAAGTTTTATACCCTTCTTTTGCATTTGTTCAGTTTTTAATGTACCTAGAACTTCAACAAGTGGCAGTGGTCTATGCCATTCCCAACTTGGAGAGGCACCACTCCCAGGGAAAACTATATTCTCAGTGATGCAGTTTTATTGAAATACTGACAAGTGAATTTGCTTGTAATGAAGAGCATTCCTTTTTCAAAGTGGCTAAAATGCTTGCCTCTACTGTTCAGAGGACCCCTTATATAACCAACCAAGCCAAATCAACATTAAAAAAAAAATGGAGTATAATAGCTTTACAATGTTTGTTTCTGCTGTACAATAACGTGAATCAGCTATATATTATACACACACACACACACACACACACACACACATCTCCTCCTTCCCCCACCCATCCTACCCCTATACATCATCGCAGAGTGCTAGACTGAGCTCCCTGTCCTATATGGCAGTTTCTCACCAGCTATCTGTTTCATACACGGTAATGTATATATGTNACACACACACACACACACACACACACATCTCCTCCTTCCCCCACCCATCCTACCCCTATACATCATCGCAGAGTGCTAGACTGAGCTCCCTGTCCTATATGGCAGTTTCTCACCAGCTATCTGTTTCATACACGGTAATGTATATATGTTGATGCTACTTTCCCAATTCATCTCATCCTCACCTTCCTCCACTGTGTCTACAAGTCTGTTTTCCATGTCTGCATCTCTGTTCATGCAAATAGGTTCATAAGTACCATTTTTGTAGATTACATATATATACATTAATATGTGATATTTTTCTTTTTCTGACTTATTTAATTCTATATGACTCTAAGTTTATCCATATCACTACAAATGACCCAATTTTGTTCCCACATCATTTAAGGATTTGTTGCTTTGTTGTTCAATTGCTAAGTCAACCCCATGGACTACAGCATGCCAGGCTTTCTTGTCCTTCACTATCTCCCGAAGTTTGCGCAAACCCATGTCCATTGAGTCCGTGATGCCATCCAACCATCTTATCCTNAGGATTTGTTGCTTTGTTGTTCAATTGCTAAGTCAACCCCATGGACTACAGCATGCCAGGCTTTCTTGTCCTTCACTATCTCCCGAAGTTTGCGCAAACCCATGTCCATTGAGTCTGTGATGCCATCCAACCATCTTATCCTCTGTTGCCCCCTTCTCCTCTTGCCCTCAATCTTTCCCAGCATCAGGGTCTTTTCCAGTGAATCAGCTCTTCACATCAAGTGGCCAAAGTATTGGAGTTTCAGCTTCAGCATCAGTCCTTCCAATGACTATTGAGTTGATTTCCTTTAGGATTGACAGGTTGGATCTCCTTGCTGTCCAAGTGACTCTCAAGAGTCTTCTTCAGCACCACAATTGGAAAGTATCAATTCTTTGGTTCTCAGCCATCATTATGGTTTAACTCTCACATCTGATTGACTACTGGAAAAACTATAGCTTTGATTATATGGACCTTTGTTGATAAAATGATGTCTGTACTTTTTAATATGCTGTCTAGGTTTGTCATAGTTTTTTTTCCCAAGGAGCAAGCATCTTTTAATTTCATGGCTACAGCCATAGTCAGTGGTGATTTTGGAGCCCAAGAAAATAGTCTGTCACTATTTCCACTTTTTCCCCATCGATTTGCCATGAAGAGATGGAACTGGATGCCATAATCTTAGTTTTTTGAATGCTGAGTTTTAAGCTAGTTTTTTCACTCTTCTCTTTCACTTTCAAGAGGCTCTTAATTTCCTCTTCACTTTCTACCATTACAGTGGTGTCATCTGCATATCTGAGGTTGTTGATATTTCTCTTGGAAATCTTGATTCCATCTTGCAAGTCATCCAGCCTGGCATTTCACATGATGTACTCTGCTTAGAAATTAAATAACCAGGGTGATGATATAGAGCCTTAACATACTCTTTTCCCAATTTTGAACCAGTCCATTGTTCCATGTGCTGTTCTAACTGTTGCTTCCTGACCTGCATATGGGCTTCTCAGGAGTCAGGTAAGGTGGTCTGTATTCCCATCTCTGAAAGAATTTTCCACAGTTTGTTGTGATCCACACAGTCAAAGACTTTAGCATAGTCAAGGAAGCAGAAGTACATTTTTTTTTTTAATTCCCTTGCTTTTTCTATGATCCAGCAGATGCTGGCAATTTGATCTCTGGTTCCTCTGCCCTCTCTAAATCCAGCTTCTACATCTGGAAGTCCTCAGTTCACGTCCTGCTGAAGCCTACCTTGAAGAATTTTGAGCATTAGCTTGCTAGCACATGAAATGAGTGCAACTGTACAGTAATTTGAACATTCTTTGGCATTGCCTTTCTTTGGGATTGGAATGAGAACTGACCTATTCCAGTCCTGTGGCCACTGATGAGTTTTCCAAATTTGCTGGCATATTGAGTACAGCACTTTCACAGCANGAAATGAGTGCAACTGTACAGTAATTTGAACATTCTTTGGCATTGCCTTTCTTTGGGATTGGAATGAGAACTGACCTATTCCAGTCCTGTGGCCACTGATGAGTTTTCCAAATTTGCTGGCATATTGAGTACAGCACTTTCACAGCATCATCTTTTAGGATTTTAAATATCTCAGCTGGAATTCCATCACCTCCACTAGCTTTGTTTGTAGTAATGCTTCCTAAGCCCTACTTGACTTCACACGCCAGGATGTCTGGCTCTCGGTGACCACACCATCATGGTTATCCGGGTCATTAAGACCTTTTTTGTATAGTTCTTCTGTGTATTCTTGCCACTTCTTCTTAATCTCTAATGCTTCTGTTAGGTTCTTTTGGTTTCTGTCCTTTTTGTGCCCATTTTTGCGTGAAATGTTCCCTTGGTGTCTCTAGTTTTCTTGAAGAGATCGCTAGTCTTTCCTATTCTATTTTTTCATCTGTTTCTTTGCATTGATCCCTGAGGAAGGCTTTCTTATCTCTCCTTGCTATTCTTTAGAACTCTGCATTCAGTTGGGTATATCTTTCCCTTTCTCCTTTGCCTTTTGCTTCTCTCTTTTTTTTCTCAGCTGTTTGTAAGACCTCCTCAGACAACTACTTTACCTTTTTGCATTTGTTTTTCTTGGGGGTGGTTTTGGTCACCCCCTCCTGTACAATGTTATGAACTTCTGTCCATAGTTTTTCTGGCACTCTTTCTACCAGATCTAATCCCTGGAGTCTATTTGTCACCTCTACTGTACTGTCATAAGGGATTTGATTTAGGTCACACCTGAAAGGTCTAGTGGTTTTCCCTACTTTCTTCAAATTAAGCCTGAGTTTTGCAATAAGGATCTCATTATCTCAACCCCTGTCAGATCCAGGTCTTGTTTTTGCTGACTGTACAGAGCTTCTCCTTTTTTGGCTGCAAATAATATAATCAGTCTGATTTCGGTATTGACCAACTGATGTCCTTGTGTAGAGTCATCTCTTGTGTTGTTGGAAGAGGGTGTTTGCTATGACCAGTGAATTCTCTTGGCAAAACTCTGTTAGCCTNATATAATCAGTCTGATTTCGGTATTGACCAACTGATGTCCTTGTGTAGAGTCATCTCTTGTGTTGTTGGAAGAGGGTGTTTGCTATGACCAGTGAATTCTCTTGGCAAAACTCTGTTAGCCTTTGCCCTTCTTCATTTTGTACTCCCAAGGCCAAACTTGCCTGTTACTCCAGGTATCTCTTGACTTCCTACTTTTGCATTCCAATCCACCGTGATGAAAAGGACATCTTTTTGGGGTATTAGTTCTAGAAGGTCTTGTAGCTCTTCATAGAACCATTCAGTTTCAGCTTCTTCAATATTAGTGGTTGGGGCATAGACTTGGATTACTGTCATATTGAATGGTTTGCCTTGGAAATGAACCGGAAATGTTGTTTTTGATATTGCACCCAAGTATTACACTGACAAAATGTGGTCCACTGGAGAAGGGAATGGTAAACCACTTCTGTATTCTTCCCTCAAGGACCCCATGAACAGTATTTGTTGCTTGGTGGTCAACAGTGAAAAAAAACATGAGGTGAATTTCTTATCAAGGAAGGTCATCTCTGGAAACCACAAAGCTCCCATTCCTCACGTACATTGTCCCTACACTACATTCTGCTGGATGATCAAGCCAAGATGGCCATTCTCTCTGTGCCCCATTCCCAGTCACACCCTGCTCTGAGCATTCTTTCTGTAGACACTAAACTCCAGCNGGAAACCACAAAGCTCCCATTCCTCACGTACGTTGTCCCTACACTACATTCTGCTGGATGATCAAGCCAAGATGGCCATTCTCTCTGTGCCCCATTCCCAGTCACACCCTGCTCTGAGCATTCTTTCTGTAGACACTAAACTCCAGCAGAGTAGCTATTCCAGGGGATCTAAAGATGTCTGGTTTTTCCCCATCACATGTGGATTTAACCTTTTTTTTGTTTAATTTTCTGATAGAAAACTTACTTCCAAGCCCCAGGCTGAGCCTCTCTGTAGACTCCACACACTCCCAATGTGCATGGTACAAAGTATACACTGTCTGACCTTGAGGATTTACCAAACTAAAATTTAAGTTA
This sequence comes from Neotragus pygmaeus, assembly GCA_006410875.1. Classification (NCBI taxonomy): domain Eukaryota; kingdom Metazoa; phylum Chordata; class Mammalia; order Artiodactyla; family Bovidae; genus Neotragus; species Neotragus pygmaeus. The sequence continues at coordinate 359,025 of SJYV01013236.1, read as the reverse complement.
AACCAAGAAATCTGTCCTAAACAAATAAATTGGAGCTAGCTTTGTTTGGTGAAAAGAACCATGATTCAGCAGCTTAGACTCTCATTCCAGCCCTGTAATATGATTTTGTGAAAGATACTTATACTCCTGGAAATGGTAGACCTGAGGTGGGAGGTGGTTCAGAAAACCTCTCATTACTGAAACCCATTCTTTCATTCATCTATCATATATAAATTAGTACCTTCTGTGTGTCAGGGATTGAGTCACAACTATTATAAATGGCAAGATAAGTAATATATGATGATTGCCTCCAAGGAACTTTCAATCTATAACTTAAAGCTCTAACATCTTGTATTTCAAAATACAATGATAATCAGAAAATTTAATTAGCCCAGGGTGGTCAACCATATTAGTAAAGCCACATGCTACATAGGAAGGTCTCCCACAGTGCAGTCAGATGATCTTTGGTTCAAGTTCAGTTCCATGACCTTGAATATGTTCCCTTATCTTTTCCAGTCTCCATTTCTTTGTCCACAAGATGGGCATAATAATATCTGATTTGAAGTGTGGGAGGACTAGAGATAAAATATACAAAGTACCCCACACATAATATATCCTCCCAATTTCACTCTTAACCTTTAACATATATTCTTCATCTAAGCAGTCAGATCCACCTCTTAAAAATGTAAATCATGTCATATTGCTTAGTACCCTCCCATGTGCCCCCACAAATACATAGATTTCTGACTCTGTATTGTGGCCTGTGGGCCCAGCATGATCTTGCCTCTGCCTCCTTCTTGCTCTGTCTCCTTCCTATCCCCTCATTCTTCCCTTCAAGAGACCACATGCCTCCTCTCTGTTTTCTCAAATAAGGAAAGTTTGTTCCCACTTTGGGGCCTTTGCTCTCTGCATTTTCTAAAGAGTTATTGGTTTCTCACCAATTAACTATTAGCTCAAATGCCACATTGTCAAAGAGGCCTTTCCTGGGCATACATCTCCCAGTTTGGTTCCCTCTATCACATTTTCTTGTTTGCTTTTATACCACCGCCCCCCACCAATTCTTTTTATCTTCTATATTGTCTGCTTTACCTCCCTCAAGAATGTAAATTCCCCAGAGGTAGATTCCTTGTGTCTCTAATTCACTATATCCTCAAAACTGAGGCTGTGCCTGGCATATAACAGGTACTTGAAAAATATGTGTTGAGTTTATGTTATTATAATTATCATCATCATTTGATGGCTGGAATTTATCTTCCACAGGTAAGGTATGAATCTTGAGCCAAAAGAGGGAACTAACTTCATGCCTAAAATACAAAACTGAGAAGAATGTGTGGGAAACTCAGGAATGAGAAGGAAGGAGAATCTGAGCTCTGAGAGGCCTTTTAATGCAATAGGAAGATTTCTGGATTTGGAGCAAGAGGTCTGAATTCTAGGCCTAATTTTGCCACAAGCTACCTCTATTATTTAAGTCTCAGACCTTCATTACTTCATAAGAAAGAAAAGCTTGAACTGACTGGGCCTTAAAAGTTGCCCAGCTCTGAAATTCCATGCCTTTAGGATGGAGCCACTTCAGGAAGCCCAGAGCATGTGCATGAATGCTAAATGAAAGCATCTGAGAAGGGAGTGCTGGGTGAGCCTTCTCCATCAGAACCATGCAGATCCTGTGACCCATCCACTCCATGGCCAGATCGTCCCTCACCACACTGCTTCCCAGGCTGGGCCTGGCACAGGGCAGCTGTTTACAAGGTATTGACTGAATAAAGGAATGTTCTCTGGAACCACACAGAGGGGAAGTGACAACTCAGTGACTCAGAAGAAAGGACCACTGAGTCACCAAGCCACTTCCTGTCTTGCTCAGTGTCTTCCGTGGTGGGAAGATGGCAGAGTGCTTAAGCTCTAGTGGTTCCATATGCAATGATGTTGCAAAGCGAAGACCTTCAGGGTCAGGGACTGGGGGAGCAGGGGAGGAAATGAAACAGTCCCTTAACCTTTGAGTTTTTTGCAGCCAACGCTAATGTGAAACTGAAAGATCATACAGTATGGTTTCTTTTTCATAGCAATAAAATTGGTCTGTAGAATGTCAGCTATAAAAGGGGCTGTATCAGCTATCTGGTTCTGTGTAACAAACCACCACTTAGTTGGTTAAAGCAACAACCATTATATTTGCTCACAGTTCTGTGGGTCAGCAATTTTGGTGGGGCTCAGCGCAGTGGCTCCTCTGCTAGTCTTGTCTGGGACAGCTCATGTGACTGTTCTTCTGGCAGTGGAGTGGTCCAAGATGGCCACTCTCACACTGTGTGGTAGTTGGTGCCGGATGCTGGCCAATCCGCTCCACGTCAGCTTTACTCAAGGAGGCTGGCCTAGGTTTGCTCACACAGCCACAGCATCATTCCAAGAGAGTGACAGTGGAAGCTGCAAGACCTCTTAATGCTTAGACTCAAACAGAACATCACTTGTACTACCTTCTATTAAAGCAAGTCACAAGGCTAGCCCAGATTCAAGGGGAGAAGAAATAGACTCAACCTCTTGATAGGAGAAAAAGTGAAGTTATTCTGCAAAGGAGGTGAACAGATAGAGATGGGAGAAATTATGGCCATCTTTGCAAACCATCTACTGTAGAGATTTCGAGGTTCATGTAGGCCTCTCATCATAAATGAGAAGACTCACACACACCGGCTAAGTGACTTAGCCAAGTTCTGGGAGTTAGTGGCACATCCAGAATAGGAACCCAGGTCTCCCTTGTCTCAGTTCATGCTTCAAGACCTCTTCTACCTCCAGCCTGTCTTGTCTTTATCCAAACCTAGCGACAGAGCCAGTCTTTGGAGCCATCCCACTTCTCAGGCTTCATCCTCTGGATTAACTGACTGGTACAATCACACATTTAGGAACCAAAACCTGGCTACATGCATGTGTGAGTGCGTGCTCAGTCATATCTGATTCTTTGAGACCCTATAGACTGTAGCCTGCCAGGCTCCTCTGTCCATGGGATTCTCCAGGAAAGAATAATGGAGTGGGTTGCTATGCCCTTCTCCAGAGGATCTTCCCAACTCAGGGATCAAACCTGCATCTCTTGTGTTGCCTGCATTGCAGACAGATTTTTTTTTTTAACCACTGAGCCACTGGGTAAGCCTTTTTTCTACAAGTCTCCTTACTAAGAAAGGAGACTTCATTCTATCTTCTGGCCTCTTGGGAGCTTGCCAGGCTCCCAGGCCATAGCCAGATTTGACAGCAAAATCTAATTTCACTGGGTTCTGTTACAGTCATTTGATAAGACAGTACTCTGTCATGGTTGTTTTTAAGGCAATATGTCTCTAGTATGTCTTGGAAGGGTGAAAACCAATCTGATAGATGCAATACAGCTATCAAGAATTAATTCATCAGAATTCTTTCTGAAAGTGAAGACTAGAAGAAGCAAAAACCATCTATTGTTTCTGAGCTTTAACTACATCCAGGCACTGGGCATTTATATGTATTAACTCATTTAATTCTCATAACTACCACATTACATAGGTATTAGTGCTAACCCCATTCCTACAGCTGGTCTCTCAAATGTCACCCTCATGTCCAGTTGCCAGATCAAAAGTCTTATTTGCAACTTTTAGCCTTTTAAACTCTGAGTAACTTGAAAATACTCATTCATTCATTCAATTAGGTAATAAGATCCAGTCCAGGCGTAGGCAATATTGCAATAAGCAAGACAAACATTTCTTGCCCTCACAAACCTTCATTTCTAGTGGGAAAGGACAGGTATTCACTAAATAGCAGCCTGCAAGATGGGTGTTATGAAGAAGGACCTGGGGAAGGACTCTGAAAGGTGAGTCTCTCCCCTCCTGGTTTCTGGGATTTGCATCTCTCCAGATTCTAGTTCCTATTCCTCTGATCATTCCTTTTCTGATTGCCAGGGTTTGGAGTTCTGACTTCAAACGCTTTCCCTGGGAGCTTTCCTAAAAGCTCGTGGCTCTAACAGCTACTGAGGATTCCCAAACTAGCTCTCCAGTCACATCAGTGTTCAAGGTCCCTACAAGATCAACATATTCAGAATTGTGCCTCCGTCATTCATAACTCCTAACTGATAATTTTAGTTCTGCCTTCATCCACCCCAGCCTTTTCAGCCAGTTAAAACCCCATTCACCTTTAGGGCACAGCTCACAACCACCCCACTCCAGACAGTCCACCCAACCCTCTCCAGGTGGAGCCAGTCAGTTCTTCCCGTTTCCCCCTGGGTACTCCCATACACTGAGTGACTGAGCAACAACTCCATGCCTATCACCTTATGCAATAGAATAATTAGCTTTGTCTGTCTCCTCCGTTAGACTGCATATTCCCTGAAGGCAGAGTTTGGGCCTCGTTCATCTACATGCTCCATGTTTTGCAGGGCAGTTGTTCGGTCACTAAGTCATGTCTGACTCTCTGCGATCCCATGGACTGCAGCTCGCTAGACTTCCCTGTCCTTCACCATCTCACGGAGTTTGCTCAAACTCATGTCCATTGAGTTTGTGATACCATCCAACCATCTCATCTTCTGTCACCCCCTTCTCTTCCTGCCCTCAATCTTTCCCAGTATCAAGTAAAAGCCCAAATACTGTTTCTTGAACTGCTGAACTCAATTGGATCTAGGAAACTTTCAATTTCCCAGTTGAAGGCAGTGCTTTTTAATGGGATCACAACACTTCCTTTAGTAATTCTGTTAGGGTTAGTTGAATGTGCCGGTCTCAATCATGGGATTGCCAGCAATCTCTTTGCACATTTTGTTTACCTTTTGTCCACCTAGCCCTCCAGGACCAACCATATAATGAGAACCACTCCGTTGCCTTGGCCCACCCTTGCTCAAAGTTCACTTGTTAATTCAGCTATATGTTCATGTGTTTGTGCACTTATTTAACAAGTGCTAATTGAGAGTCTTATTTGAGCCAAGCGTTACTCAAGGCAAACCCCACCCTCAAGAAATTTAGATTTTAGTGGAGGACATGAACAATAAACAAGCAAATAAGTAAACAAGGAAATATCAGATAGATAAATGCTATGAAAGGACTAAATAGGGAGATAAGGTAAAATGTGAACAGGAGGGAAGGGTGGCATTTTGGGTAGAAGGTACAAAGAGGTCCAGAAGAGATGCGTGGCGGGGGCAGGGGGGTGGAGTAGGNATAAGTAAACAAGGAAATATCAGATAGATAAATGCTATGAAAGGACTAAATAGGGAGATCAGGTAAAATGTGAACAGGAGGGAAGGGTGGCATTTTGGGTAGAAGGTACAAAGAGGTCCAGAAGAGATGCGTGGCGGGGGCAGGGGGTTGGAGTAGGGAGGGCGAAAGTCCTAATACAGGCAGAGAAAATGGCAGATTGAGAAGTTGAAAGGAGTTCAAGATGCCCTGTGTGGAATGAACATGTGGCGCATGATGCAGGTAAGCAGGGGCCAGAGCGTCCAGAGTCCTGCGGGCTCAGAAGGACTGTTGATTTTATTAAAAGAAAAAAAATGAAGAACTATTAAGGGATTTTGTACAGAGGAGAGACGCAATCTGATTTGTTTTGTACAAACAGTTCTCTAAAAAAAAAAAAAAGAAAAATGTAGGCAGGACAGGGTAAGCGCAGAAAGACCAATTACAAGATGGCCACAATGGTCCAAGCAAGTTTACTGGTGGTGAGAGCAGGCATGGGCCCCACTGAGGGAGAGAAGATGACCCCTACACACTCCAGGCTAGAGTCTGTCTGCTTTTACTACTTCTGGGAACCATCCACCCAGCCAGGAGGCTTCTCGGTGATGCTGCTCCATGCCCAGGGCCCAGGAGAAATCCCCACGAGGTGGGTGAGAGGTACCCAGAGTTGGCCAGAAGCTCGTGTCCTTTAGTCTGTGTCTCCTTGGCCCCCTTTTTCTTGGCTCAGTCCTACAAGAAGGAGAGCCCCTGTGCCAGCCCTTCAGAGGCCTGGAGAGACGGGCGGGGCACAGGAATGCCTGAGAGCAGAGACGGCTGTGGGCTTTGGCAGGTGTGGGTGGCAGCGATGGTGGTGGTCAGGGCTCCCACCAGCCGCCCAAGCTGCAGATCCATTTTCCTAGGCTGCTATCTTGACTTATTCTTNAGACGGGCAGGGCACAGGAATGCCTGAGAGCAGAGACGGCTGTGGGCTTTGGCAGGTGTGGGTGGCAGCGATGGTGGTGGTCAGGGCTCCCACCAGCCGCCCAAGCTGCAGATCCATTTTCCTGGGCTGCTATCTTGACTTATTCTTAGACTATCTCTAAATGCATCCCTGCTGCCCTAACTGCTAATACACAGTTCGTTAATGCTGTTTCCCCCCCGCCAAAACCGAGGAGCATTTAAATCAATTAAGCTCAGTCAGAGTGCACCTGCCAACTGTTAAGAGCTGCTAAAAGGTGCCCAGTGCCACTGGCCTCAACCTCTTCACCTGTCACCACCTCACCCCATCCTCCCAGCACCTCTGGGAACCAGCCTCATTCCTCCTGGGGGCCTAGTCCCCTCCCCTGCTCACCTAACTCCTCCTTTACATCTCAGCTCTAATATCACTTCCTTCTTGAGGCTGTCCCTAAGGGCTGCCTGCCAGTCTTGGTGCCCTGATTAAATGCATTCAAAGCACTAGGGACTTTTCATAGGACTCTCAGTAATTATAATTACATACTTACCCAGCAGGGTGGAAATATACACGTGACAGTTCAGGTTTTCTTTTCTTTCTTTCTTAAAGGTAGCTTAAATTATTAATTTTTATAACTAGTCTCCTGTTCCTGCTGATGGTGGGGAAGGGGGAAAAAACCTTCAACTTGCCAAAGGAAGGGAACAGCCCCTTCTGGTTTAAAACCATCTGTTTCCCTCTAACAATCGGTTAATTCAAGGTTGACACTGCCTATCAGGGGCTCTCCCTTTCCTCTCAAATGCTTTCCCTGCTGGTCCTCCTTCCCAAGATGGGGTCTGGATGCAGGGAAGGATGGATCTGGGGCCTCAGGGCTCAGGTGGGCTGTCCTGGGCTGAGGAGGACCCCTCCCCTCCTGGGCATCATCTCTGATGTTGGCCTTGCACAGATCCTGCTGTGGGAGATGCCAGGGATCTCCTGGCCACCACACACCCAGCTCAGCTCTTGCTGGCCCTGGATACCTCCAGGACACCTTTTATACCTTGGACATCCCCAATGCCTCCATGTCTGCCATTTGGGGACTCAGCTCCACCCTCCAGCCCTCGGTTTCGAGTCCCTGTCTTGGTTTGTTATGAAAGCTCACAGTCTGACATCCTCAGCTGTCTTGGGAGTGTGTCTTAAGGAACTTCTAGTTCCCTTACATACCACAGCAGGCCAAGGGGAAGTGGGGAACAGGCTCGGGCCCCACTCGGCAGAAGCCCACCCACCACCATTTTGACTCTGCTGTGATGAGGAGCCTGAAGAGTTTTCTCTAAGTTCTGAGCAGAAAGCAGAGCCCAGTCTTCTCTGATCTGAATCCTCTATACCACCTGTCCTGTCCTTATCCCTGTCTGGATGTTTGTTCAGGAGTTTATGCTTTCAAATTGTGGTGTTGGAGAAGATTCTTGAGAGTCCTTAGACAGTAAGGAGATCAAACCAGGAAATCCTTAAAGAAATCATCCCTGAATATTCATTGGAGGGACTGATGCTGAAGCTGAAGCTGAAATACTTTGGCCACTTGATGGGAAGAATGCACTCATTGGAAAAGACCCTGATGCTGGGAAAGATTAAAGATGAGAAGGGGGTGACAGAGGATGAGATGGTTGGGTGGTATCACAAACTCATTGGACATGAGTTTGAGCAAACTCCGGGGTACAGTGAAGGATAGGGAAGCCTGGTGTGCTGCAGTCCATGGGGTCACAAAGAGTTGGAGCATCTGAGGGACAGCAAGATACCCAAGTCTTTTCCCCCCTCCACCCTCCTCCTCCTAGTGTAAAAGAGCTTATCCCTGGTCTTCCACTCTTATTGGATCCTAGGCCCCAGGATATGGCCTCTGTGGACTCACAGCATGTGTCCACGAATCTCATGACCCAGGTCTGCCTCTCTGTGTGTAAAGGCAAGCTTTGGAAATTAACCATCACCTCCTGCCCCCTCACACACACACATACCTGCATCCCAACTTAAACTTTTCCTTTCTCCCACAAAGCCTGCCTTTTAGGGTTATTGTCTTGTGGATCTAAAAATTGAGTGTCTACAATGAGGTATCATTTCACACCAGTCAGAATGGCCATCATCAAAAAAATTCAAACAATAAATGCTGGAGAGGGTATAGAGAAAAGGGCACCCTCCTCCACTGTTGGGGGGAATGGAAATTGGTATTGCCACTATGAAGAACAGTATGGAGGTTCCCTAAGATGCTAAAAATAGAGCTACTATATGATCCAGCAGCCTCACTGCTGTGTATATATCTGGAGAAAAAAAACATGATTTGAAAGGATAAATTCACCCCAGTGTTCACTGAAGCATTGTTTACAATAGCCAAGAATTGAAAACAATCTAAATGTCTATCGATGAATGAATGGATAAAGAAGATGTGGTACATATACACAACGGAATATTCAGTCAGTTCATCAGTATAGTCATTCAGTCATGTCTGACTCTTTGCGACCCCATGAACTGCAGCACACCAGGCCTCCCTGTCCATCACCAACTCCCGGAGTCTACCCAAACCCATGTCCATTGAGTCGGTGATGCCATCCAACCATCTCATCCTCTGTCATCCCCTTCTCCTCCTGCCCTCAATCTTTCCCAGCATCAGGGTCTTTTCAAATAAGTCAGTTCTTCGCATCAGGTGGCCAAAGTATCTAAGTTTCAGCTTCAACATCAGTCCTTCCAGTGAACCCCAGGATTGATGTCTTTTAGGATGGACTGGTTGGATCTCTTTGCAGTCCAAGGGACTCTCAAGAGTCTTCTCCAACACCACAGTTCAAAAGCATCAATTCTTCGGTGCTCAGCTTTCTTTATGGTCCAACTCTTACATCCATACATAACTACTAGAAAAACCATAGCCTTGACTAAATGGAATATTACTCAGTCATTAAAAATAATGAAATAATGTCATTTGCGCCAACATGAATGGACCTTGAGATTATCACACTAAGTGAAGCAAGTCAGAGAAAAACAAATGTCATTTGCTTATATGTGGAATCTAAAAAAATTATACAAATAAACTTATTTATAAAACACACAGACTTAACGAATTTATGGTTATGGGGATTGAGGGGGAAAAGTGATGTGGAGGATCATACTGGGAGTTTGGGACTGACATGTACACACTACTACATTTAAAATAGATAACCAACAAGGACCTACTGTATAGCACAGGGAACTGCTTAACATTCTATAATAACCTAAATGGGAAAATAATTTGAAAAACAATAAATACATGTATATGTATAACTGAATCACTTAACTATACACCTGAAACTAACAAAACATTGATAATTGACTATGCTCCAATCAAAAATAAAAAAGAAAAAAACATAAAAATCAAGTGTGACTCACAAGCCTGGGCACTGACTTCTAACTGGCAGCCACCCTTTCTGAACTTATCTATTCATGGGCAGGGGCTACACAGTTTTTAGCTTAATGTTTTGAAAAATAACTTCCTATTATAGTAGTTTGTGTGATTCTTTGCTGCAGCTCTCTTTACTCAGCCCTGTTTTCTTTGTGACTAACGCATGTCCATGTGACTAACATATTTTATTGTGTGATTTAACTGAATGATTTAACTTTAGTCATAAAATGTCAAAGTTGTCAGGGACTATACAGATCATTTAATCCAATACCTTTATATTTGGAGAAGAAACTTAAGGCTACTAAAGTCACACAATAATGTCAGGTATGGGTCTTAAATGTCTAATTTTTCTACACCAATCTATTAATTTTCCAATTCACCCACTGGTTTTGCATGAGATTTCATTTGCCTCTGTCTCCTAAGCCAAATTTATATAATTTCATAAAGAGCTAGTTGTCCCAATTAACAAGTTTATAAAGACAAACCCTCTTTCCCTTCTAGTTTTCTTCATCTGTCAGATAGATACATAGATATGTCATTTCAGAATGGAAATAGTTTACAGTTTTATGATTGCAAAAATCAGACATTCTCATTATAATGCAAAACTGTAAGGAAATCTTTATTCTGTGTTCCTAGCATTAACATAATGCCAGGAAGTGCTGAAATCTTGTTGAATGAGTATTAATGAAGAAAATAAAGACCATGTGTAATTGTGCTACCCAGAAATGATTATTCAGTATATATGCTTCAGTGTATATGCTTTCTGTTTGTACATATATACACTCCATAAAAATAGATATTTATTTTTCTTTTATCAGATTCTCTAAACATATCAAAACATATTTTAAAAAGTAATGAGCCATTCAAAGAGGTCACGTTGGGAAGCTATGCTGTGATTTCAAAGATGTTATTGTTGCTAATACACTTATGGAATTGCTTTCCAAGATTGTTGCTAATTATTTTATCTCCAGTATAAACAAATATTCATCCCTTAATGGATTTTACTTTGGAACAGAAAAATTATTTGAATAACAGTGAAAAAAGTGGGTGTTACTGTTCTGGATCAAAAACAAGATGTCAATATAAAACAATGAGACTGACTTTTACTGTGTGGCTCACAATTGCCTTGAAGATTAGCCCCCCTGGGGTATCCCAAAATGTTTTTGGCAGGGACATCACAGGAAAGGGGGCCAATCTTCCAAGGGGATCACTTAGCAGGTTTGCATCTGAATGTAAAAATTCCAGTAAATGAGTTTTAAAAGACAATCATATTGGTTTACAGTAATATGTTGTATAATACTGGATTTTTATGGAAAACTATTTGTAGTTGCATGGAATTTAGCTTAATAATCAGGTTGGTTTTAAGTAGAAATTTGAGGTCTTACATGGTTTTGGCTTGAAGGGATCAAGGATTTTCTTCCCAGTAGTTGCTTTAAATTTGCCCATCACTGCTTCATTTCTCTCCTCACCTGTTATCTTTCTGGTACTTAGTAACAATTCTCAAGAGGAGTAAGCTCCACCCGTACTTCTGCATATCATGATATGTGTGTTATCAGAGCAAAAGTACATCCCGTCTTTAGGAAGAGTCTAGTTGAGGGGCCAAGCAGATCACATAAATGAGTGAAGAGGACTGAAGAGGGCTGTCTGTAAGAAAACAACAGTGTCAGCCTGATGACAAATGGCAGATGATGATGAACCTCAGTGTTGAAAGGCCATAGAGAGTGATGAAGACTGGAAAAAGCCACATTCCCATGGAGAAGAGGCAGATTTTTGCCATGGGGGAGTATAAGCTCTGATTTTTAATTCTGACAGGCTGGAAATCTGGGTTTTTATCTTATCTCTCTTGATTTTTAAATGTCAGCTAATAATTCAAGCATAGCAGAGAGGCAGAGGAGCGTATCAGTCAAGAACTCTTGCTCTGGAGCCAGATGGCTTGGGTTTGAATTCCACCTCTGTCCTTTAGTAATTAACTGTGCCACTTCAGTCAAGTTACTCAGCCTCTCTGTGCCATGGTCTTCTCATCTGTAAAATGAGGGTGGTCATAATAGTTTTAAGATAAAGATTAAGTGAGTTAATAAAGCACATGTATACCTGGTGTGTAGTCAGGGCTTCAGAAATGTTGGCTTTTACTATTTAAAATGAGAAGTCATTGTATGAGCTGAATACATCATATCTGCAGGCTGAATGTGACCCATAGACTTTCAATTTGGGTGTTCTGGTCTAGAATCAGGAAAGAAATCTTTGGTAACTTAAGACAGTTCGTATAAAATTATACTCACCATCTCAGCATACACTAAGTCTCTGGAATAGGCTGTCAGTGTCAATCTGACCCTTATTAACTCTCCAATTTGCTGGGGAACACAATTGAATGGTAGTCACTCAGCTGACCCAGAGGAGGTGGTGGGGGGCTGACCTTTCCATTTCACCTGGGCAGGGTCTATAGATGAGGCTAAGTTGTTAACATATTGAAACAATTTCATATTGGTCCATAAATAGGTGCTGTCCTAGCCAACTGCATCTATTACTTGGCTACCCCAGCAAACTCAGCCTCTCCCCACTGCTTTTACTCCATCTCCTGGCATCTGTTCTGATCAGTTAGTACCTACACCATATCAGTTGTGAAATATTTTGCTCACCATCTCTGCACTTGGGTGCAGCAAAGCCAAACAAGATCTGATCATTAAAAGTTGCAGATCTGATCATTAAAAGTTTTGTTTTCCTAAAACTTGTTATTTAACCTTTCTGAGCCTTGGTTTCTTTGTTGGTGAAATAGGGATAATATTAGTAATTATTTTTTAAATTGTTGTGATAAATAAGAGAATCCATGTAAAATGCTTAGCAAAGGGCCTGAATCATAGCACACACACACACACACACACACACACCCATAAATGCTACTCTGGGTGTTAATTTAAGTACTCTAACAGAAGGTTGTGCCTTGAATCCCTTTTATCCTCAGGAAGACTTGATCTGGCTCATATGGGCTTGTTAAATTCAAGGTGTTTGAATTTATAACTCTATATGTGCAAAAATCTTAATCCAATTAAATATGACTAATATTAATAAAATTCAACTTGGTTTATTATTATAGATTATAGAAGCATATAAACACATTAGAAGTCATTTGGATGATAAAAAGGATGCGAAAAAAATCTATTACCTCACCAGACTGGAATATCAGCTTCTAAATAGCCTGTTTAAATATGATTAAGAAGAACTTTTCAAGAGATTCAAGTATACGTTGACACCTTTCTGATATTTGGCTGGACTATTAACCCCCTGAGGGCAGGATCATGTCCATTTTGGCCACTGCTGTATCCTCATCAGTGAAGTATGCTGAATGAATGAATGAAGACTGGGGAGAAGGCTGAACAAGAGAGCTAGGGGAGGCCTGGGCTGGGGTACCTGCTAGTCTGGGAGTGTGGCAGGACTGATTTCCCTGCACCCCTGCTGGGCCAGGTGGGAACAGAGCACTGTCAGTCCCCCTCCTGATTCATCACCCTTAGCATCCTTGCTGCTTCCAGCCCCATATCATTCCCTGTCCCTGATTAGAAGGGCCCTCCCTACTCCCACTGCTTCCCTTTTGTGGGATTTAAGACCCTCCTGTGGCCTATCTGGGGTTTTAGGCTCAGGTCAGTTGAGACTCAAAGAGCCTTGGACCTTGTCTCTAAGTTGCTACTCATTAAGAGCAGCAGGCCCCACACTGTTGGTTTCTGAGATGGGAGACTGTGCTCTGTACATCATCGTACCAAGACTGTTGCTTAGTCTTTCATGCACTGGCACAGCTGTAGTGGTTACTAAAATACTGAAATGCACTAAACAAGCAAGGGTTAACACCTGGTACAGGGATGGGGGATGTCCAGCAGAATGTCCAAAGTCAATGCCTCACTCTGAAATGTATTGAAAACCACCCTGGATTGTCCTTGAAATGTAACCCAATGCATGGCATCTTATTCTACATATGAACAACTATATGAGTGAATGAATGAATGGAAGGATGTCAGTAACAGTTGTTCCAGAAATCTGTGTGGCATGATGGAGTTCTCCATCAACCATTTTCTGAAAATGCAGGTATTCCTTCCAAGCGGCAGAGCAGTCTGAGTACATCTTAACCAGTATTTTCAACTGCTTTCAGAAGTCAAGGTCACCCTCTCACTTGCACCTGGGCTTTTATATAACACACTTTAATCACCTATTGGGGCAACTGTCAGAAAAGCTTTCTGTTGTGAGTAACACATCCGGAACACAAGCCATATTTTGCTTTACATACTTACGTGAAGAATCGGTCCCTGGCTGAACATAATGAAAGTCATTTGTTCTGGAAAGAGCAATTCAGAAAAACATATCACCTAAAACGCTAGAGTAGTCCACTCAGAACTCTCTCCTCTGATGGGCTATGAAAGATACTTGGGCTTAAGAGCTACTGGGGGCTGGGGGAGATTAGGGGTGCTTTAATCTCCCATAATGGCATCTTCTAGGAAGTCTGTCTGCTCACTGTAACCATTTGCTTCTTCAATGTGTGATTGGCTCTGTCTGAGAAGTAATGAATGCTCCTTTTAAGAGTCTGGCAGCCGCCATTAGAGCCAGTTTGGAAGTGGCTTCCACAATTCCTAGCCAAGTTGAAGGCACTTCTTCAATCAGTGGGAAAAAAAGAGAGACATTCCTTACACTTCAGAAGTTGGCTTCATTACTTGTCACCCATTTCTGTAGTTTGAGGTGAGGGCAGCCATTTTGATTTCACACACAGTGACTAGGAATAGGGGAAGAGACTCCCCAAAGTTGCTCTCTCTTTTCACCTTGGCCCTTTTCTTTCAGAGTTAACAATGAAATCACTCCTCCTGTTCGAGCTGTGGTTTTCATAACTCAAGCCTAAAGCCAGAGAGAGAGCCGTGTGGCCTCAGGTTGGGTTCAGAAATTCCTATGGCTCTTCCTCTGAGCCCTGGTTGCGGGCAGGGAGGGAAAATTTCAGCCCTCACTGCCATGGGGACACAACTCTTCTCACATCCTTTAGGAGCATGTTTCTTCAGGCACGTCTCTGGCCAAAACCCGGAGCCGAACCCAAGCCCTTGCCTTGTCATGGGAAGCAGCAATTTGGCCACTTTCAACTTTTGTTCAAAGCCTCCTAAAAGGGAGCCGCCCTGTCCCACATGGGACTTCAGGGAAGCCGTGCCCTCCCCAGAAATGACAAATGGAAAAGACAGAACAGTCTCCAGCCAGGCCAGGATACAGTCTCTGGAAAGAGGTTGTTTTTGTCTCCAGTGCCATAGAAAACACATCCTCTTACTTATTAAGTAGGGAAACAGCACAATCACACACACTGGAGGTTACCAAGGTGAACAGAATCTGAGATTAAAATCTGCCAGCCCAGTGGTGCGTGGATGCATGGAAGGCCCAGAGAGGAAATCTAGCTCACTATTGGTAAAGTTTTTGGGATGCTGTTTATGTTTGAACTTTTCTGTTTTCCTGTAGAAACTTCCGTACCCTCTTCCTGTGTCCCTACAAAAGGCTGGGACAATGCAGTTCCAGCGCTCCTGTAGGACACGGGCGGGCCCCACCTTCCTCCTTCCTGGAGGGATATCCTCTCCTATAGAGGAGGTAAGAATGTAAGGTTCATGTGAAAATGTGATTATATGCCTTATCTCAGTCATTTTGTGATTTGCTCTTTGGCGACAATAAGTCAGCCTGGCCACGTTCACAATAGAGGTGGCCCCAGTTCCTAGTTTTGGCTCCGGCTGTTTTCTCAGCTGAAGAGGGCAAACGGCTGTGAAAAAACGCGGCTTGTTTTCCAGGATCTTATCGAGAGTTCATGTCTAAGGCCACAAAGAGAAGGGAGGGCTCCATTTTTTTTTTTCTCTCTCCTCATTGTTTTCAACTGAATTGGCAGGAAATGGGAGTCCTCTACCTGTCCCTCTGGGGAGCAAAACTGATTCGATTCCATTTTTCAGATGTATCCGCTACCACCATAAATTGGAGACATTTCCGCTCACCCCCAAAAGAATGTGTCCTGCATTTACACGAATGACATCTTTCAAAACTGAAAAGGAATCACACTTCCATGGGAAGTTTGGGGCTTGATGGTTGCCACAAATTGCCTCCCAGCATCTCAGACTTGTTTTATTTTCTCATCTCTCCCTTGATAAAGTGACTTTGGGGGCTGTGGACCTCAACTAACGTGTGTGTGTGTGTGCGTGTGCGTGTGTGTGTGTGTGT
>SJYV01013236.1:320477-343261 GCA_006410875.1 Neotragus pygmaeus | reverse complement strand
GCAGATGATACCACCCTTATGGCAAAAAGTGAAGAGGAACTAAAAAGCCTCTTGATGAAAGTGAAAGAGGAGAGTGAAAAAGTTGGCTTAAAGCTCAACATTCAGAAAACCAAGATCATGGCATCTGGTCCCATCACTTCATAGAAAATAGATGGAAAAACAGTGGAAACAGTGTCAGACTTTATTTTGGGGGTTTCCAAAATCACTGCAGATGGTGACTGCAGCCATGAAATTCAAAGATGCTTACTACTTGGAAGAAAAGTTATGTAGGCCATTAGGGAAATGGAAAAGACCCACAGAAAGGACAAAACATTGGCAGAAATACTGTGAATGAGAACAAAATTCCTCCCCAACCCTACCCAATGAGCTTTAAGAACTGGGAAGAACCCAGTGAGACAGAAAAATTGATGGAGTCTGGTACAAGAGCACCAGATCTTAAGAGACTCTGTAGGCATGAAAAGAAACAGACTCCACAGACCACCCATTGTCCACTCACATGACCCTGTGTATCAGCCCTGCCTGGGGCTACACTAGTTACCTTGTCCTTTGGCTTCCAGTGAGAATGTCTTGCTGACTGTTTAGCAGGAATAACAATGGAGTATGCCCCTAAACTTGGCTGTGTTGTTGCAGTTGGACTTAGGCCGTGTGATCAACCTAACACACAATTTCTCAGGGTACTTTGAAGTCCCCAAGGAGGATGGAGCCCTTGGGTACCTGACAAGATCTCTCTATGGAATGAAAAGTCCCTTGTGTCTACAACTGAAGGCTGAAGGAATACAGCTCAAGATTTTCCCTGAGCAAAAACCATGGTTAAGCCTCTCAAGTCCTCTCAACTACCTGACTCTCTAGTTCTTCAAAAGGGAACCATGTTGCTCTTTCATGGTGAAGAATTTTGGGCAGTTTCCCACAGAGCTGGTCCAGTGGTCTATTTGGATGATTCTACTCTGTCTTCCATTCCACGTCTCTGAGCTAATTATGACCTTGATCTGGGGTAACTGCCTGGTTTTCCAGGTTCTCACAGCCCTCACCACAGAAGCCTGCCCTCCCAGTTCCCAGGCCAGTGTGTGCAGTTTTCATCTCTTCCACTTCACTGGGGTGTCAGTCCCAATGCCAGCAATCTTTTCTTCTCATGGGCATATCAGTCACACACCTAGAGGTTCCCTAACTTCTATGACCGTCAACTCCACCATACCTCATCTTCCCTAAGACAGAGCGAGTTACAGACAAAAGCAAGTCCTCAGGTCATACCATAAGTACCAGAATGTGGTGGTCATACCTTGGATGAGTCAAGGTACTATACTAACAGAACCAGGTTGGGCCAGTGGCTGGCCTGGATTCCCTCTTATCAATGTGGAATTCCTTCTTCACTGTCTTTCCCCCCATGTGGCAAGTATAGTCAGATCATCCATCCTAGACTAAGCATATGATCCACTTCACTAGGGGCGGGTAAGAGGGTGGCTCCAGACCCTAAGGAAAGGATTCTCCTATAATCCAGAGATAAGGTCCAAAGGGCCACGGAATGAGCCTGTGGGCAAGTACCAATAGCTGAGGTTTTACACTAGAGAAAAAAAAGTGCAGGCCAACCAGATAATTCTTCATAATAAAGTTTTCTGATCATGCCTACACTGCAAAGATGAACACAAAAAAACATAAAGTGGAAGGAACATCTCTGGCTTATGTCACATACTTAGCACATTGTTTCTTTTCATGTTTGCACTTTCCCTGACCATCCCTGCTTCACAGAGGTGAAGGATTAATTAAGGTAGATAAAGTGTTCTACAGGTTTCAGATGGACATTCTTATAAAACTGCAAGAATGCGTACCATTACTGACCCTAATTAGCCTGAAGTCAAGTGAGTATTAACTAGATTTAAAGGAAAAGGAATATTGGTGTATGTTTCAAAGCTCCTACTACCCAAGGGGAAGACATGCCCCACGGAAGATTTTTCATGGTGAAATTATAAAAGTATTCAGAGTGAAAAAAAAAAAGGAAAGAGGTAAACATCAAACATCAAGGGATTATGAGTGACTGTGAACGCAGACTAGTTAACAAAAACAAAGTAGGTCCTCCACCAAGGTGACAGCATAACTGATTTTTATAGAAGATTTTTCAGGTCAAGTCTATTAAAGAATCTGTCAGCTCCGTGAACTTTCATTGTGGTGCCATTTCTCTCCATTGAATGCTGGCTGAAATTAATGGGGCATGGGTTAGGGGTGGAAAGCTCTTAATAAAACACAGAAATTTTTGTGGTAAATTATGGAAGCTAGGAGTTTGTGGTTGGGGGAGGGGAATGTTCTAGAACATTTCTTACAGCAATTGCCCTAGCAATCATACACTACCTGATTTCTCATCTTCGGTGAGTGCAGTCATTTAACCTTTTTGTGCCTCAATTTCCTCATTTGTAGAAAGGGGAAAATATTGACCTTATAAAGTTGGTGTGAGGAAAAATGAATTAATAGATGAAAAGCACTGGTATGGAAAATAATACTAAAGGAGTTACTACCATTATTACAATTATCATTGCTGTAATTGTAGTCTGCCCTTAGACAGAGGATCTACTGGAGACTGAATAGGCCTTATAAAGGGCCCAAAGAAGGCCTAAGAACCCAGGGAAGAGAAGATGGAGAAGGAAAGATGCAAAATGGAAAGACGGTAGATCTGCTCTGAAGATTTGCTTGATAAGTTTTCACCTATTCCAATGGCTTTTTCATGTTATTCCGCCTCACTTGAAGCCATTATCAAAATAGTACTTGGCCTATAGAAGCAAACTGTTTCCAAGCACAGTCAAAGCCTGTTTGTAGCCCAGTATTTTGAAATAACTTTGGACACAACAGCATTATTTGGCCCTTCTCTCTCAGTTGTCATGAGATTATCTGAAAAGGATATTTCAGATAATGGAAATGAGACAGACTGGAACCTGGGGCCCTTGCTGCAGTGCTGCAAAGCTCACATGTAGACACACTTCTCCTTGAGCTACAAAATACAAAGAAACTGTAGGAGACTAAAAATCACTGTGTGCGTGTGCAGTTGGGACAAATTCTGGGCCAAAAGATACAAAAAAGACAAAAAACTCAACAACCATTTATGAAGAGCTGGGAGCAAAAACTGGGTGTCAGGAGCAAAATCAGGGTACTGCACATACCACCACCTAAAGGGAGGGTAAACTGCCTAAGCCACCCCTCCAGCCTAACGCCTGGACAGACCTCCACTTGCTCCCAACCTGGAGTGGCGTGTAGAAAGCGTGTGGCTTGTTTTCATTCCCTCCTGCAGCTGGTGCAGGAGCCCCAGTAAAGCCTTGCCTGAATTTCTTGTCTGGCCTCTAGTCAATTTCTATTGGTTGGAGGAGGGCAAGGACTCTGGTTGGTATCAGAAAGGAGATGGGTAGTAAGAACATTTGTCAATTATTTCCAACCCTCCTCCTGCTGGGCACATTACAGGATTATACTTCTGGTCCCCTTTGGGGCATTGGATAGGGTCAACGGGCTAGTTCCTGCCAGTGAGTTGTGAAAAGCAGTGAGGTGTGTCCCTTCCAGGCTGAAGTATTTAATAGCCAGTGTAACACCCAGCAATCCTCTCCTCCTCTCTGGCTTGAAAGCCGGCAACTTTGGCGGCTGTGACTGTTCATCAGCCTCATTCCTTCATGACTGATCAATGATGAGCAGAACCACCTCATTCCCACTCCTCTTCTGACCAATCGCCAGTGAACAAGTAGCGTGAGAGAGAAAGAGACTTACGGTTGAAAGCAGCAGTTTAGGGGATTTCAGCTGTTTGTTATTGCAACATAACCTAATCTCTTGTGACAGATACAGGTGTCTTCAGTGTAAAAAGCTACTTGTACACTGAAAAAGTGAATTATTAATGTAAGAGTGAAAGTCCATCCTGACGACTGTCCCCGGGCATATCTTTGTAAAATACCGCTTGGATTATATGATTCATCTTGCAGTCTGGTGTGAGATCTTAGCTCCCTGCCTTTGCTTCTCGGTCCCACATTTGACTTTCTGTCCCACAGCTTTGGCAAAGAAACATTCTCAATTAAGACTGAACTCTTTGTCATGGAACCTCAACAAGACTTATTTAGTACTACCTCCCCACATACAAACTGTTTCCCTAACAAGAGCAGCTCTGTTCTCTGTCTGTTTAAATCCTATCCTTTGAGTGTAACTGTTACTATCTTTCCAGAGAGCAACTTGAAAATGATTATGAAACTTTAGCACATGGTTATTGTGTTCATTATCATCTTCATTGGCCATGGTGTTACATCCAGGATCTTCTATCACAAGTGTGTAAAATTGCACCTCTAAGATATTCACTGCATAGTGTTCATCATGGTGAGAAACTGAGAAAGCCTCAGTGGCCACCAATATGGTGCTTAGTAAAATAATTGCCATAAATCCATAAACTGATATGGTGAGCAAGTGTTAAAAGGGATGGAGTAATATGTATTGACATAGATAAGCATGATATATGCTTGTGTAAACAAAAACTTGAACACTATAAGTGGTATGATTTCATATATGTTGCTAAATACATTTTATATTCATAAAACTCCTGAAAGGATGCTTACTAAACCAATAGCAATGGCGACATCTGTGGGCTAAGACTGCTGGAGTGGAGTAGGAACTCCTGTACTTTTTACTGTATTCCTGGACCTCTTACAAGATCATTTATTACTTTTATGGCAACAGTAATAACAGCTGTAGTTGTGTAAGGCCTCACTATGTGCCAAGGCGCCACTAAGTTCGTGTGATAACCCTCAAAATGTGACGCCAGGAAGGAAGGTGTTTTGTTATCCGTATTCAAAGGATGAGAAATGTGAAGAGCAGAGAAGTGAAGCAACTCACCCAGAGCTAGCAAATGTCAGAATCGGGATTTGAACCTAGAGAGTTTAGCTCCGTATTGTGTGATCTTAATCACTAAATTATAATACAGACAAATAATTTTTAAACACCTCTTCTCCTTTTCGGATATCATTCATCTCTCATTTCTGTGATGTGACCTCTGATCACCTCAGGCCATTCATTCATTCAACAACCCTTGACTAAATACTTACAATGGTCAAAGGGTCTGTTTAGGATATTGCAGAATATATAAGCCCAATAAACCACAATTCCTGCTACTGAAGGGCTTACAGTCTAGCAGCGGAAGAGAAAGTGACTTCAGAAACTAGAATGGCAAGTGCTAAGGGACAGAGACAAGATTCTCTAAGAGCTCGGGGAAAAAGAGGAGGTGCTTCCCACCTGGAAGCAGAGACAAGCCTTGAAAGCAATAAGGAAAGGAAAGGAAATTGTTCCCTTTGGCTGGAGTGAAGGGAGTAACAGTCAAAGCTGCAGAGATGGGGAGAGGAAGGTCTTGACATCATGCTCAGGAGTGTGACTTTCGGAGAGAAATAAAACCCCATGATAAAATCTGTAGCAGTTCAGTGATAGAATCAGAGAACAAGTGAATGACAATAGCAAATATTTATCAAGTGTCAGACAGATGCTAAATATTCACAGATAGTAACTCATTGTGAAGTGAAGTGAAAAGTCGCTTAGTCATGTCCAACTCTTTGCAACCCCATAGACTATACAGCTCATGTAGTTCTCCAGGCCAGAATACTGGAGTGGGTAGCATTTCCCTTCTCCAGGGGATCTTCCCAACCCAAGGATTGAACCCAGGTCTCCCACATTGCAGGCAGATATTTTACCAGCTGAGCCACAAGAGAAGCCCAAGAATTCTGGTATGGGTAGCCTATCCCTTCTCCAGTGGATCTTCCCAACTCAGGAATCAAATCGGGGTCTCTTGCATTGCAGGCAGATTCTTTACCAACTGAGCTATCAGGGAAGCCCCAGTAATTCATTAAATCCTCAGAATAACCCTAAGAGGAAATTAACTGATACTTTCCCATTTTTATAGAGAGCTGAAATAACCGACTAGTTGAGCTGCACAATTGGGATTTGAACCCAAGCAGTCTGGGTCCAAAGTTTACACCTTTAACCACTTTATTATACTATATTTTGTTGGAGAAATCTCTCTTGTGCCAATATTGGGGGTAGCCTGGGGAGGAGAGAGCCTTAAGGGGCAGGAAAGATGGTTAGGACACCATCACAATACTCCAGGCCACCACCCCAAACTCACACGAAGTGCATATTTGATCATTTATTCTATTATCAGAATTTCTTACATGTATTAATGTTCTCAAGTAGAGAAGAAGTCACCAAAAGCATGTTTCTATAACCTATGTAACATTTAAACACACGTGCACACATATATCATGTAAAAGGGTTTGAATGAATAATTTCTAGTATTCTGTCATTCTCTGATTCTGTAGGAAGTAGACTGTGATGATAATTAGAGTAATACACTCCAATGCATGGCACTTTACCATTTTACATTTTCCTCCAGGGCACCATTCTATTTAATTCTGACCTTTAGAATGGATTCTTGAGGCAGATAGAGCAAGTACTTCTTTTTACAGAGGGAAAAATTGATCACGTGAGGTTAGGTGAACTGCCTAAAGCCGAGGAGTTCCCAAGCAATATAATCTGAACTCAAATTCTGTGGTTCTCCATGACAGAGCTCTCCTAAAAATACAACTTAACCTTCATAGTCAACTTTGCTTCTGAGAAACTCAGTGTTTCAGAAACTGCACTCGTCTCTTCTAAAGGGGTAGAGAGGTAGAACTGAACCTGCTTTTAAAGCAAACCAACCTTAACACAATTTATGGGTGCCTCAGAGCTGGAGTGATCAAGTGCTGGACAGTAGACCCCAGTGGGGTGCTTCCACCTCCCACCACATTACTATGGTTGAACCTTCCATTTTAAGGTCACATTAATTTTGCTGCCCTGGCATTCATCCATAAATGCTTTGATGTGGATAGACTTGGGTATGCAGTCACTCTCTCTGACTCACTTCTACTTCAAAGAAACGAATTATAAATGAATCCACCTCAGATATGTCAAAACACTGAAAATCATGGGCCATTCCCTGCTAACTTTTGTAAGACACCCTCCTGGACATGATTACATGGAGTACTGTTTGTGGAAGTGTCCAGCACAGCACCAAGCACCTGCTAGTGTCCGGATAACCAGTCATTTCTGACACCGCTTGGGCCAGGCTCTGTTCTCTGTACAGGGAATAGGGCAGCAAGCAAAGCAGGTGAGGCTTCTATCCTCCAGGAGCCCAGCTACAAAAGGCAGGAAATGAATGAGGAAATAAACAAGAAGGTGTATAGGGTCCCGGAAAGAGCTATGAAAGGAATGAAACGGGTGACATGGTGGAAAGTGACGGTGAAACGACCTCAGATACTGTAGTCAGGGGAGACCTTGTCACGGGAAGTCTTTCTTTGAAGGGTCAGTCATCCAACTGGCTGCAGGAATGTCCTTTGGGCAGAGCTCACATGGGCTGAGCGTGGGAGGGACGAAAGAAGGTGATGTGGCTGGAGTGTGAACAAGAGGGAAAAGCTAAGACAGCATTCTAGAAAGGAGGTAGCAGCCAGACCATGGAAAGTCGTGGCAGGCCGAGAGAGGAGTGTGGCTGGGTTCCAGTGGGACTGGAAGTGAATGGCGTGGTTAAGTATGACTTGAACTGACCTATGTTGGGAAAAGCTGACTCTAGCTGTTGGGTGGAGCATGGAGTGAGGAGGGAAATGTGCTAGTTAGCTCTGGCTGCTACAATAAAATGCCATAGATTGGGTGGTGTAAACAAGAGACATTTGCTTCTCACGGTTCTGGACACTGGGAGGATCACGATGGCAGCAGACCTACTTCTTGGCTTATAAATGGCCATCTTTTCTCTGTGTCCTCACATGACAGAAAGCTCTGGTCTCTCTTCCTCTTCTTAAAAGGACACTAATCCCACCATGAGGACTCCACTCTCATGACCTCATTTAAATCTAATTACCCTCCCAAAGCACTGGGGGTTAGAGCTTCAACAGATGGCTTTTGGGGAGACACAAACTTGCAGCTCATAACAGGGCAGGTGGCAACAGTGAGAGGAGGTGGCGGCAGAGATCCAGGTGAGAGATGGCTGGGCCTGGACCAGGGTGGGTGTAACTCAGTAGAGAGATGCAGGCAGGTTCAAGTTGCCTTTGGAGTTGAAGCCCTCAGGACAGGCCCTGAATGGATGCTTCCACACATATATATATTTTTCCTGTTTCTCCCTTGTTATCTCCTTCATTTTTTGGCAAAACATTATTTCCATAGTAATTCACATCTTTTTCTTTAAAGACACAGATGATAATTGCAACCAAAGCCAATTCAAATGAATTCAACAAAACTTCATTCTGAAGAGAATACACAACTTCTCACATCAGATGCTCTTTCTGTTCATTTCAGCTCATTGCAACAGTGGGTTGTGATTGGCAGTTATGAGCCAGGCACTATGATTGGTTGTGGCAGTTCCGGTGAAAAAGACAGAGGGACTTCCCTGGTGGTCCAGCGGTTAAGAATTTATCTTCCAATGCAGGGGATGCAGATTCAATCTCCGGTCAAGGAACTAAGATCCCGGGTCAGGGAACTAAGCCCATGCACTGCAACTACTGAGCCCACACACTCTGGAGCCTGCATGCTGCAGTGAAGAGCCTGCATGCCGCAACTGGGACCTGACGCAGCCAAATAAATCAATAAGAAAGAAAACAAAAAGGAAAAAGACAAAGAGTTAAACTTCAATGATCTCACAGTCCAAGCAAGGAGAAAGATGGGCAAGGAAACAAGATAATGTAAAGAGAAAAGTGAAACACGGGTTAAGTGTAAGAAACGATGCAGAGGGAGAAAGGAACACTCAGAGCGCAAGAGGAGAGAACTTCCCAGAGCAGGTGCCTGCTGGCCTGAGCATCCAGAAGGACAGTTCCCTGGCAGACAAGGGGGGGTTGCAGGGCAGGTGGAACAGCACAGGCTAATACTCACAGGAGCAAAATAGCCAAGTTTGTCTGAGGAAGCATAGGCTGCTTAGAATTGCTGAAGCCAGTGTAACCACAGACGGAGATGAGGCTGTCAGCATAAGCCAGACCCAGATCATAAAAGGCCTCATTTACTGTAATTAACAAGCTTGTACTACATTCTGTAAGTGATAGGGAATCAGAGGAGTGCTTCCCAGGGGGTGACACCATCGGATTTCATTCAACTCTGTGCATTCGTCAAGTGTGTCCCTTTAAGAACACACCCAGATACATGAACATTATCTGAGAGTGTTTGTGAAGGTGTGTGAATGAGAGACTTTTTAAAACATGTGGCTCCAAGGAAATTATATAATTTGGAAAAGGCAGGGAAGGAAGAGAGGAAAAATTACAGCAGCTCAAGGAGAGCTCCTCGGCTCCCTTCCAGCCCCCGGGAAAAGTCTGACGCAGGAAAAGCGGCCCGTCTGTTTTGTCTGCAGGCGTCTGAGGCAAGCTCTGCTCCTCCACAAAACAGAGCGATTCATGCAGAAGGTCGGGAAGAGAGGTGCCCATTTTCCAGGGGCTGCGATGCCAATTCCAGTTGCAGTAAGAAGGTGATGGGAGCCTGGAGGACTGGCTATGCCAAGGTACACATTTGCAGTGGGCACACCATTAAGGCATCTAGTAAAAACTCCTAATTGTGCTCAGAGGGTTTTCATGGAGCTTGGCAGCTTGGACTGGCTTGGAATGTGCACCTCCCAGGCCTGGCTGAGCAAAGCCTCGTAGCATCTTGGAGGGTCTTGAGAGGCGGTGTGAAAAGACAGCCCCAATGCAGGAAAACAAAACTCATTTGAATTCTACTTTTTCTTTTTTTCAGATGCCACATAAAACCTGGGGAAGGGGATGTCATAAACTGAAGTCAGGAGAGTTTGGCATTGCTTTGTGACACTCCTGCTGTGCAGAATGAACTGGGAAGGTCAAGGTTTCAGCATGGAAACATCCCCCGAGGCTTCCAAACGTTGTTGTTGGCTTTCTGGCTTGTTTGTCGAATCTGTAGGGGGGCAGCCCTCCTCTTTGTAGTGGGCAAAGAGGCAAAATGGGGCTCAGGGCACGGCTGGGAAATGAAATTGAAATTGTTCTATTTTTGGACTGAAAATGCTCAAACATTCTCTATTGTCAGCTGCTACAAAAATCTTATAAATCTGTACGGCCCAACAGGGTAGCAGCCAGCTGCATTGTATTTGAAGTTAAACTTGTGCTAGCCACATTTCAAGCGCTCAGAAGCCATAAATGCCTGATGGCTGCTTCATTGGACAGTGCAGATGAAGGCCATTTCCGTCGCAGCAGAAAGTTCTATTGGGCAGTGCTCGTTTAGACACTAGCTTCTTGGTGCCCTTTGCTCAGACCATAGACTCTGAGTGCTGCTTCTTATGGTGTTGTGGTAAGAATAGCAATCACATTAATAATAATGATGATGATGGGCTGGTTTTGCCAGGCACTGGGCTAAAGTGTTCCACATGTGGCAGGTTAACTTAGTGAGAAGTTAATTTTTTCATCATTGCCTTCTTTCTCTCTCCCCATCCAAAAATCCAAGAAAGAAGTGACCAAGGAGAAGTTGGTGTTGAAGAACCAAGAATCAAAGTCAGCTGAATATAACATATCTCCTTCTCTTTGGCAAAAAAGTGCTAAACTCATGGAGGAGATAGTGTTGGATCTCATGGCTAGGGAGAGCAGTGAGGGGAGGAAGAAGCAGGAAAGAAGGAGAATGGAGCAAGTCCCCCAGACTAAAAGGTGGGCAAAGGTCAGAAAGTCCTTTGGCAATGGAAACCAAACCCCACTCCTTGGAACTATGTTGCTGCTAAGGCTCCCAGAGAGGAATGGCCATCTGTCCTGGGAAGGCTGGACTCAGGCCCTAGGTTCCCAGCCCTTGCAAATGTTTCTACACCCCAAACATGACACAGAAGACCTGGAATCACTGAAACTTAAAGGATCACCAGCTGGGCCACCACTAGTCCACATGGTGAAATGAAAGTCATTCAGTTGTGTCCGACTCTTTGCGACCCCATGAACTATATAGTCCATGGAATTCTCCAGGCCAGAATACTGGAGAGGTTTGCTGTTCCCTTCTCCAGGGATCTTCCCAACCCAGTGACTGAGCCCAGCTCTCCCGCATTGCAGGCAGATTCTTTACCAGCTGAGCCACAAGGGAAGCCNTATAGTCCATGGAATTCTCCAGGCCAGAATACTGGAGAGGTTTGCTGTTCCCTTCTCCAGGGATCTTCCCAACCCAGTGACTGAGCCCAGCTCTCCCGCATTGCAGGCAGATTCTTTACCAGCTGAGCCACAAGGGAAGCCTAAGAATACTGGTGTGGGTAGCCTATCCCTTCTCCAGCATATCTCCCCAACCCAGGAATCGAACAGGGGTCTCCTTCATTGCAGGTGGATTCTTTACCAATTGAGCTATCAGGGAAGCTTTATGTGTCTCTGTGCTAATTAGAAAAAGCCAATCTTCTTCTTCATATAAAATAAAGTTAGTATTTTACTGATATGGGCTGAATTGTGACCATCCCCTCCCCACACCAAATTTGTATGTTGAAGCCATAACCCCTAGTACTTCAGAAAGTGACTGTATTTGGAGATGGGTTTCTAAGAGATGATTAAGAGATGATTAAGTTCAAATGAGGCCTCAGGGTGGGACCTAATCCAATCTGACCAGTGTGTCCTTAGAGGAAGAGGAAATGTGAACACACCGAGAGACCACAGAAGCCCACGTGCACAAAAAGACCACAGGAGGCCGAACGAGCAGAGAGATCACGGCAGGCGGCAACAACGGGATGGCCATTTGCAAGCCAGAGGAAGAGAAACCACAGAGGCAACCGGTCCTGCCAGCACTTTGATCTTGGGCTTCCAGCCTCCAGTATTGTGAGAAAATAAATTCCTGTTGTATAAGCCACGCAGCCTGGACTACTTTGTCATGGCCCTAGGAGATGAAGACGGTTCTCATGCTGTCTGACCAACTCTCCCTGGTTAGTCTTTGTGAAGCCTGCACTGGGCAGGGGTTCTGACAGTGAGCTCACTCCTGTTCACACACATGCTGTACATGTGGACAGGTGAAGAAAGCCCGTCGGGTGTAGAGGGAGGGGCTCATAGGAACAGGGTCTCTGAGGCCTGGGGTTGGGAGGCGGCAGCAGCTGCTGGCATGAGGTGGGGCAGGGCACGGTCCCACATGCCAGTGAGTGTGCGTGTTTGTGATCTACAGGATGCGTGCAGAGCTGAGCAGACCTTGCTGTTCCAAGACTCAGGTACAGGCCTGCACTCTACATACCCACCCTCACAGTCTCACAAACCTAAGTATAGTTCTCTGTTGTGAACAGAACCCCTTTAGAGGAGACGCTGACCTGCATGACCCTTAGGAGAGAAATGCCATGGTATTTCCTGCCAACCCAGTGGAATGGGAGATTGGAGGCAAATTTAATTCTTTTCAACAAAAATACATCACGTGACTGTTCTTGCACATGTAAGTTTGTGAAATGAGATTCCTGTTTCATGTATGAGGCTGAAGCAGGAGCTGTCTACTGGAAGCCTGGCAGGTAAGGAGTCTAGGGAATAAGTACCCCAACCCTGTTCTTCCATCCTCTGCCCTCCGCGGTGAGAGTCAGCGTAGCTGAGCCCAGCCAGAAGCACAGAGCAGGATAAGAAGGATGAAGAGTGAAACTAGGCCACACAGGGAAATCCAGCCTACATTTTAAGTATGTGTCAGTTATCTAGGCCACCAGAAATTTGCCAGAGGTCAGGTGAGCTACTCAGTTATGTGCAACTCTGTGACCCCATGGACTGCAGCACGCCAGGCTTCCCTGTCCATCACCAACTCCCAGAGCTGACTCAAACTAGTGCCCATCAAGTTGGTGATCCAACCATCTCATCCTCACCAGAGGTAGGCCCCATTATCATTCACATTTTATAAATACAGAAGCTTAGGCTTGGGGAGGAGTTTAAATGATTTGTCTCATGAGATTCTAGAATGTAAGTTCCACAAAGGCAGTGGCCTTGTTTGTCTTGTATTCTATTATATCCCCAGGGACTAAAAATGTGCCTGGAACATAGTAGGTGCTCATTGTGTGTTTGTTGAATGGCTAAAAGAGTGACCTCCTCTAAGATTCCACAAGTACCACGTGGTAGTGCAGGATTTAAACCTAGACTCTCTGAGGGCAAAGCTCACAGATCTAAGCATCACATCCATGTTCCTAAACCAAGGTCTGTAGGTCCCTGTAGGTCTAAGAGTTTGCCCTGATGATTCTAAAATTTTGTGATTTAGGGAGTTCCCTGGTGGTCCATGCTCCCATCTCATGGGGCATGGGTTTGATTCCTGGTCAGGGAACTAGATTGCACATGCCATAACTGAGAGTTCACATGCTGCAACTAAGACCTGGTGTAGCCAAATAAATATTTTTTAAAAATTAAGGATAAATAAAAAATTAAAATAAAAAATTGTGATTTTTGTGTACTAATATCAAATATAGTCTTAAAAATTTAATATGAACATATGCTGGATCAGTTCAGTTTAGTCACTCAGTCATGTCCAACTCTTTGGGACCCCACGAATCACAGCACGCCAGGCCTCCCTGTTCATCACCAACTCCCGGAGTTCACTCACACTCACGTCCATCGAGTCTGTGATGCCATCCAGCCATCTCATCCTTGGTCGTCCCCTTCTCCTCCTGCCCCCAGTCCCTCCCAGCATCAGACTCTTTTCCAATGAGCCAACTCTTTGCATGAGGTGGCCAAAGTNAAAAAAAAAAAGGATTGAATCTAATCTGCCAGTACTTTGATTTTGGAATTCCCAGACTCCAAAGATGTGAAGAATAAATGTTTGTTGGTTAAACCACTCTGTGAGTATTTTGTTATAACAGCCAGAACTAATATAACATATGCTATCTCAATTCCTCCTAACAACTTTGCAATGTAATAACTTTCCCATTTCACAGATGAGAAATCTGAGGCCCAGGGAGTGTGTAATTTGTCCAAGCCTTACAACTACGAAAAGGAAAATAAGGATTAATTTATAAAATTTTGTGAATAAAGATTAATAGATTTTTAAAGATTCTCTACCTTCTAAGTCTTTTCAAATATGTGACAAGCATTATTCCTACCATTTACAGTGAATCTAATACTGTTAATACTGATAGAAACACTTCCTAGTTTTGTGTGATAATTTCTAAAAAGTTTTTCAACTTTATACTGATCTGTAGACCATTTATTGCTAACACGGATGTCAACTAGGTTAAAACTGACTGCTCAGCTCTAATTACTTTAAATTTTGAGCATCTTTGAACTTAACTTCTCTTCCCACTTGAAAGCATTCCACAGGAGCAGGAAACTGCTATATGTCTTCTATGCTCAAACGGCTAAAGCTTAGATGAAAGAGCTGGGGCTGTTCTCGCTACTCTGACCCTCTGTAGTGAGTCTCCACATCACCAGCAGCACCCAAGCTGATCAACAGCATTACAGGTCAACCTCACAGACAGAAGGCATTAATGAATGATACCATCCTTGGTGGCTCAGACGGTAAAGAAGCTGCCTGCAGTGCAGGAGACCTGGATTCGATCCCTGCATTGGGAAGATCCCCTGGAGAAGAGAATGGCAACCCATTCTGGTATTCTTGCCTGAAGAACTCCATGGACAGAGGAGCCTGACAGACTACTGTCCATGGGGTCGCAAAGAGTTGGATATGACTGAGCAACTAACACTTTCATTTCACTCTCACCATCCCTTATAGGTAATTATCTTCAATGTAAAGATGAGAAATCTGAATCTCAAAAAGTTAAATGCTTTGTTGAGGTGTTGAACCTAAATCACTTCAGTTGTGTCTGACTCTGTGCAATGCTATGGACTGTAGCCCACCAAGCTCCTCTGTCCATGGGATTCTCCAGGCAAGAATACTGGAGTGGGTTGCCATGCCTTCCTCCAGGGGATCTTCCCGACCCAGGGATCAAACACCTCTTAAGTCTCTTGCATTGGCAGGTGGGTTCTTTACAACTAGTGCCTCCTGACTCTAAATCTTCTGCTCATTTTTACTATTCTATTTGTTCTCCTAGTTTGAGGAATGTTCTCCTAGTTTGGCCTCTCAGAGGCCACTGCATGCTTGCAAAAGAATATACCAGCACGTGTTATAATTACTAGGAATGCAAACTCTGTGACAGCAGAGGCTTTCCCAGAGGTTAAGAGCTGGAGCTCTGGACCCAGACTGTTGGATTTAAATCCCAGCTCCTCTATTATCTAGATATGTGACTTAGGGTAAGTGCCTTAACCTCTCTCTGCCCTAGTTTACTCATCTTAAAACTTTTATATTAATATGTAATAATTTATAATAACATTGATAGCATCTACATCATAGTGTTTTGGGAATAAATCAATGAATACACAGAACACTTTTCACATAATGCTTAACACAATGAGTACACAGAAAATACTCAATATATACAAACTATAATTATTGTTATTTATTACTAAATTATTCAGCATCTAGATTAGTGCCTGACACCTAGTACACCCTTCAATTACTTGTTGGATGAATTAAGTAAATAAGTATTTTAACAGAAGATTCCAAAGATAATATTGTGAAGAGGGAACTCTTAAAACATTTTTACTTTAAAAAGTAAAAAAAATATCTCCCTGTGACAGAGACATCTCGCCTTGAATTTACAGCATTTCTAGATGCTTTAAAAGATTTAGAACAATTAATTTTGAATCACTTTGGCTTTTAAATATAACTTCACATCGGTGGTTAGCACAATTGGATGGCATACAATAGGCAGTCGCTACACACTTGTTACTGATGATAAATACAATATTTTGCATCTGTTTTGGGCAAGAACAGAGGAGAGGAGAGGATCACAGTTTCTAGAAAATAATTTTTGCAAAGACTTGGTGACAAGGACTCGAAGGGCTGGTCTTCACATGACTGATACTGCTTAAATGTTTCTTGTTGAGCATCAGTCCTTGTATGAGTAGAGGTAAACTTTATCCTGAGAGTGGAATTTCAGAGACTTTTTTACTCCTTTCCTAGATCCAGGGCTTCTGCTTTTCTACAATAATTTGAAAATCAGGAGAGTGAAAGTCGAGGTGGTTCTACCCAGGCAAGCGGTACAAGACTGGGCGTGCAGGATGTCTGCACAGCACTGTGTGTCTATCTACCCAGAAAGCTCTTAATTTGCAGCTTCTGTGATTTAGAGGAGATGATACCTTTGGGCAGCCAACCATCATAGGTGTAAAGTACTCAGCAGCAGGCTGAGAGTATGCAAGCAACTTTTCTAACCTCAAGACTACGGCTGCTCTGGGAGGTTGTGTTCTGTGGAGTGCTATTTTTCTCTTTACAGTCAACCCCACATCTCTTCTTATTAGACACCTTTGACTTTCATGAATCTATGTGGAAAATCACATTCTCAGAGTCATCAGAAGCTGCTCTTTCTAGGATGGATTTTACTCTCCCTCCCTCCCCCACGGGGAATTTTCCCTGAGACAGGTTTGCAAAAAACAAAACAAACCAAAACAAAACCCACTCAGATTCTTTTCAACACATGGAGGACGGTTCACAAGGCACAATTGTTTGTCTTCAACTTGGAATTCATCTCCACTGAGCCAGGAACAAAATCAAGGCGACAGGAAGTTCTGCCCTTTTGACCTGGGAAACCAAGAGGAAGGTGAGGAGGAAGACGATAAAGAAGAATCCCAGGGTCGTCTGATATCTGTACCTCGTATATACCTTCCATGTTTTGCCAACAAAAATTCTTAAGGAAGAGGAGGTCTTTTTAAAGACTGCTGATGAAAACCCTGTGATCCAGAAGACACCCCCCTAGGTCTGATCCAGGCAGGCTTCTTGTCATAAA
Organism: Neotragus pygmaeus; assembly: GCA_006410875.1. Lineage (NCBI taxonomy): Eukaryota > Metazoa > Chordata > Mammalia > Artiodactyla > Bovidae > Neotragus > Neotragus pygmaeus. The sequence goes on along the minus strand of SJYV01013236.1, from coordinate 326,520 downwards.
ATCCCTTTTTGCACAGATAAAACTAAGGGAGGTAGTTGGAAGAGAGAGAGATGGGGGTGGGGGAAGCAACTTTGAAGCGTTGTGTCTTGCACCTTCCAATGGAGATGTCCTTTCCACACTCACATCCTCTACTTCCTACCTATTTTCTCCCCCTTCCACCCACATGTTCACATCTTTCCCCTTCCTTCCTGTGTGGTTGCTCCTGCCCCTGGTCTATTTCTGGCTCGCTCCTGCAATTCTTGTTGCTTCCTTTCTCCTTCCTCTGCTCTCCCTCAGCCATCGCTCCCAAATCATTTCTCTTTTTAAACCCACATTTGTCCCACTTCTTTCATTTCTACCCTTTATTCTTAGGATTTTCTACCAAAGCACCTCCTCCCCGTGGGTAGTATCAGTGACTACTTTACAAAATGGTGGTTTAGCCTACCCTGGGGGTTATACTTCTAGGTAAATGTTTCTAACTAAGCTAAAACTAAATTCATCACGACCACCCCAAATTCCTCTCACTCCCACTTGTGACTTCTCTGGCCCTCTTTTTCCTCATCTGCCTGGATCCGCCCAGACTAGATCCCTCCCTCTCTTCTTCCCCCCAAGGCCTATTGCTATCACTGTAAGGTCTTGCAAATGTTTTTTTCTTGCTTTCTGTTCCCACTGCCTTAGTTCAAGACTTCACCTGAACTGTTTTCATCCTTCCTAGTCCTGTGCTAGTACCTTCCTCTCCTTTCTCATCGGACCTGATTCTCTAAAACCCAGATCTGATTTCACCATTTCCCTTAAAAGTGTTCTGTGTCTCCCTGTTCCCAAGGGCAAGTCAGCCCTACACCATCGGGCTCCAACTTACTCTTCAAACCGCATCTCTCACCACAGGTCCTCCATCACCATGCACTGAATACAAAATTCTTCGTGTTAAGATGTTTTGTTCCATGATCGAAGCAGCTGCGGTTCATACGCAGGGCTCCAGATTGAAAGTACACTGACTCCTGACCCAGATAAATGCTGAGGCATGGTTGCCCCGAGTGATCGATCTGGGTACTAGCCTAGGTTTCCTCATGAGTACCATGAGGTCAAGATGGCTTCAAAACTACCCTCAGTATTAAAGATGATGGGTAAGATCCACAGACTCTTACAGCCAGACTTCATGGGCTGTGGTACTTTACTGAGTTATCCAGGTACTAACTCTCAGTGCTGACCGCTTGAAGCCATTACCTCATTCAGAGATAAGATCAGACCCTGGGAGAACTGACTCATACTCCCCAGACTCAGACAAGTCAGATTTGTCCCAGAAAGCGTCTTTATGAATATGTAGTAGCAAGAAGACCTCCATTTGCTCTCCAGAACACCTTTTCCCTACATTAATGGTATATGTGTATTAATATACTACCTAGATTTTTTTTCTTAGTAAGTTAAGTTAGCTATCAAAAGATGATTTGGGTATACGGATTCAGAGAAAGGAGGGCTTGTGATCCGTAGGCTGATATTTCCTGTCTATGATAGTGCTAAGTCACTTCAGTCATGTTCTACTCTTTGCGACCCCTTGGATTATAGCCAGCCAGGCTCCTCTGTCCACGGGATTCTCCAGGCAAGAATACTAGACTGGGTTGCCATGCCCTCCTCCAGGGGATCTTCTCGACCCAGGGATAGAACTTGCATCTCTTAAGGCTCCTGCATTGGCAGGCAGGTTCTTTACCAGTAGCACCACCTGTGATAGGGTCTCAAGAATTCCCTTTGTTCCATGTGTCTGTTAGAAATGTTCAACAGCAAGCAATTGAAACTGACCCTGGTTACACAGAGCAAGAAAGAAGGGTTATTTGGAGGATCGTGGGCAGCTCATGGAGGTTTTCCCTGACCATCCTATCTGAAGTGGCCTCTTCTGTTGATCTCTAATACACCAACACCCTTTCTCTTTCTCAGGACTTGTCTAGTGGGTAATGATCTTCCTTACTGTCCTGTCATCAGTCTTCCTTATGAGACTGCTCCTTCCATGACAGCAGGGACATTGTCATTCTTGTTTGTACTGTAGACCCTAAGATAGTGCCCAGCACACACAGTATGCTCACCAATATTTGTGGGATCAATCAATGTGTAGAGGGCTTCCCTGGTGGTCCAGTGGTTAAGAATCTGCCTTCCAATGCAGGCCACACAGGTTCAATCCCTGACCCGGGAAGATCCCATTTGCCATGGGACAACTAAGCCCATGTGCCACAAATACTGAGTCCGAGCACCTTGAGCCCATGCTCTGCAACAAGAGAAGCCGTCACAAGGAGCCCACGCACTGCAACTAGAGAAAGCCCACACATAGCAGCGAAGATCCAGTGTAGCAACCCCCTCCAAGAAATACTCAATGAGTAGAAAGGAGGAGCTGAAAAATTAAGCCCTGGGAATGGGCGGCAGGAGACAGGGACGACCAGTAGCAGGAACTTCTGAACCCTCTTTGTAGGCGTTGCCATAGGATGACTTAATTCCAGCTCTATTTGTCCCTCTGTGTTTCTGCTCCAGGTTCACAAGCCTAGGATGGAGGATTCAACCAGTTCAAATAAAGATCACAGGCCCACTGGAGGGGCTGTGATGTTGGAGTCTTGGGGTTGTGATGTTGGAGTCTTGGGGTTATGATCCCCTAAGACGTAGATAGCTGGTAGACATCCAATGCAGAGTGATCACTCTTCTTAGAGACTTGTCAGTTGGATATAGCAATTATTTTTCCTAGAGATACCTATATAGAAGCTTGTTTGCCTGCTGTCACTTTGCTTATCTCCATGGGTTCCAGCCAAGTGGGTCTCATCCACTCAAAATTCTCACCTGCTTAATACAGGTAGACACATTCACCCTGCAGACCAGAGCTATATACTCTCTGCCTGGCATAGCCCAGCACATCTTTTTGTACATTTGTTTCTTATTTTCTATCTCATGAATAAAACATACAGCTACTTTGCATTTGAGAAATGTGTATGCTTTCACTTAACCCAAATTCTTTATTTTCTGTAAGCCCACATTTGGATTACTTTGTTGTGGCTAATACTGTTGTCTACCCAACAGCCACTTAGGGCTGCAATTCACTCAGCCTGAGGGATGAATCACAACCGAAGCCTCTTGCTCCCTTGCCTGTGATTGGACTGAAGATGACACGTAACCTAAATCTGAGCTATGAAAAATAATGCAAAGTTTACTGGGAACTTCAGGAATGATATTCTTCCCTGATGAGTCACATGAAGAAAAAGGTTTGTCATACTTTTTCTTCCTTTCTTCCTTCCTTCTTGATGGGAATGCTATCATAAAGGGATATGATACTTGGAGCAATGGCAGCCATCTTACAAATATGAGGTGATAAATGTAAGGGCATCATGCAGAAGATGGTTGAGTTGGACAATGTAAAGGCCTGGTTCCTTGACTGATTTCATTCTTGAAACACAGAAATCAACTCTAGGTTTCTTAGGTAAATAATAGATATACACATGGCTTTAACTATTGTTGGATTCTTTTTGCAAATTTCAGTCAAAAGCATTCCTACCTGATAGACCTATGACAAACAACTTCTTCTTGATCTTAACTTTTACTCCTTGGATTTGCCATGTTAGAGATGCTTCTATTTCTTAGTAAGTAATAGAGGTTCTACTGAGCATTGATGTGAAAGCATGTCTAAGGAAAAGCCTAAAAATGCACTGTATTCTGTTATAAACCCTCTTCACTATATATGTCTACTTCTTATAAGATGAACAATGTGAGTATTTACTTAAAAATACTGTGGCTATTCATATAGATAGCTCATATACAAATATATGTTATCTAATTTTTGTTCAATTTCACATTATAAATTAATAGCAATCTGATATGGTTTTAGGATTTCTATACAGAAGGGACTTAGAAGTGACAATTAAATAGGAAGTAGGAATGAGGTCTTGAAACTGCATTTGCAATGCACCTTTAAGGTTGAGAAGCAGGCGACTGTCCATATCATAGACCAAGAGGGGCCAAGGCAGCCCCAGGCACCTCCATACCTTGTCAACACTATACCTTCTATCCCTAAAACCAATCATCTAAGGATTTCAACTCTCCTCTTAGAAGTCAAGGTAGAAGTTTTGATAGTTTTACAGCATGGGCCTCCAAGACAGAAAACTTGAAGGAATAATGTGACTTTATGTCTGCATTGTCATCAAAGCTGTTTTAACCATTTTACCTTGTGACACTGGCTGGATGATCACTAGCATTTCACATAAAAAGAGATTCAGGGGACTTCCCTTGGAGGTCCAGTGGTTAAGAGTTTGCCTCTCAATGCAGGGGACGTGGGTTCAGTCCCTGGTCGGGGAACTGAGATCCTGCAGGCCATGGAGAAACCAAGCCCACATGACTCAGCTACAGGAGGTCAAGCACTCTGGAGCCTTCACACCACAGCTAGAGTGTCTGTGTGCCACAGGGAAAGATCCTACATGCTGCAAGCAAGGCCCAATGCAGACAAATAATACGTAAATATTAAAGAGAGAGAGATTCAGGCTCTGGGGACTCAAGTGACTGCTCAAAACACACAGTTAACTAACAGAACCAGTTCTACAATCCTGATCTTCTGATCATCACTCTTCTCATTGCACCAAGTTGTTCTCATTTTAGGGAAGAGGTCTTTAGGATCTAGAACAGTGTGGCTAAAAAGAAATGCTCTTGGTCCATTAAAAGGAGGCTTTTTAAGAGCATACCTTTTCCTACCAGAGAAGAGGAACAGAAAATGAGAGGGTCTGGGGAGAGAAACAGGTCATCCAATCACTCAGTGAATCTTGAAGGTGGCTATCCACTAAACACCCAGCTCCATATTGTCACTAAGCATTTCTCCAGAGTACTAACTGCCTTCTGTACTGATTTGGCTGAAATGATATTGACCAGCTTCAACTAGAACAAGCACGCCAGGAGGAACTTTAGATATTTGAGCAGAAAAGAAAAGCACTGTACAAGTGCTTTGGAGGAGCATTTTCAGTTCTCTACAGGAGTGTGATCTGAGAGCAGGTGACTGTATCCTCAATAAAGGGAGAGTGTCTTCGGGAACAGGCTGGAGGGCCAAGGGAGCAGAGGGTTTAAGTCAAAGACAGCCTGGATTTTCCAAGCCCGAAGGGAAATCAAGCCCCTGTAGAGACATGGTAAGTTAGAAGAGAGCCAGAATGGAGCCAAAGGAAAAGAAAGCAAGAGGAAAACTCCTGTTGACAGACGGACCGACTGAAAAGGGTCATACATAAATGTGAAGAGAAGGAGATTCTGACTTCTCAGCTCAGGACCAGGGTAATGATGTCATCAGCACAAGTGAGACACAGTGGCCTGGCAAACATGCCAAGAATGTGGGCCAGAGGGGCCTGGGTTATTCCAGGTTGCCATGATTTTTAGCCAAAAGTAACAGAGCCAGGCAGGGGAAGCAGGAGGCCTTATGCCTCAGGGATGTCCGTGTATACTCTGAGTTCCAGGACAAGGGAGTCTTGTTCACTCCCTTACTATACAGTGAGTAGGGCTAGCAGGAGAGTGTAGCCCTTAAAGGCATAAACTATGGAAACAGACAGACTGGAGTTCAAATCCTGGCTCTGCCATTTGCTATCTGTGTGGCTTTGGCAGAGTTACTTAACTCTGCACAGAGAACTGTGCTTCACAGTCTTCATCTGTGGGCCAGTCAGAACACCTTATTGATAAGGTGGTGTGAGAATTAAATATGACATGTTCTGAAAGGGTCTTAGTATAGTGCTTGACACATAGTAAGAACTCAATTTTTTTTTTTTAACTGTACTGTGTGGCATGTACTTCCCTGACCAGGGATTGAACCCTGGCCCTCCACAATGAAGTGTGGAATCCTAACCACTGGGTCACCAGGGAAGCCCCAGAAAGAACTCAATCTTAACCCATTATTTTTCATAATAAAATATATATTGAGGAAAACCCTTGTGGCTCAGCTGGTAAAGAATCCGCCTGTGATGTAGGAAACCTGGGTTGGGAAGATCCCCTGGAGAAGGGAAAGGCTATCCACACCAGTATCCTGGCCTGGAGAATTCCATGGGCTGTATAGTCCATGGGGTCGCAAAGAGTC
>SJYV01013236.1:273138-304822 GCA_006410875.1 Neotragus pygmaeus | reverse complement strand
CACACACACACACACACACACAATAATATTTGAGACTTAGTAGGGACTTAGTGAAGATCAACAAAGACTTGATTGTTTTCATCACACACTCTATAATGTAAGCCATTTACAGCTTGCTTCCTGTTTTTCTATATAAAGTACTAACGAACAGAGAAGAAATGATAAGGAGGCTTCTAGGGAGGTGGTAAAGAGCACATGCTCAGGAGCCAGGCAGCTCAGGTGAGGGACCAGGCTTAACCTCACTGAGTGTCTAGGTTTTCCCATCTGTACAAAAGACTAGTAATTGTTTCTATCTCTTTAGCATGTGGTGAGGATTATGTGAGCGTACACTGGAAAAGTACTTAGAATATTGCCTGGTGCATACTAAACACTGACTAAATATTCACCTCTATTATTAGTTCCTCTTCACTCATGGCCAGTGATAATGCTAAGGAAACATGTCTAGCAAATGGTCCTACACTGCTGTCTATCTTCTTGTATGTTTTGCCCTTGGTCTCATTCTAGACATCTGACCCACGATGTTTGCTTCTAACTTCGAGACCCTTAGTAGTTTGTCCTACTCTTTGTTTAAGCACATGCTTCAGGTACTATCTGAACTACTGTATCAGTATATTTTTGTACATTGATTTCTAAAAGAAGCTTAAAAATTAGCAGTGAATGTTTATATAGCACCATAGCCCTCTGTCTGCCTCATTGGATCTCCTTTCCCTTACTCCCTCCTCTCTCTTTCTCTTTTTATATAGCAGCTTTACTGAGATATCATTCACATACATACAATTCGCCTAAGTTAACTATGCGACTCAATAGTTTTTAGTATATTTATAGTTATAAACCAGCACGAGAATGCATTTAGAACATTTTCATCACTTTGTAAAGAAATTGTACCCATTGTACTCATTCCCCATTTGCCCTGCAGCCCCATGCTGTGCTTAGTTGTTCAGGTATGTCCGATTCTTTGCAACCCCATGGACTGTAGCCCACAAGGCTCCTCTGTCCAGGCAAGAATACTAGAGTGGGTTGCCATGCCCTCCTCCAAGGGATCTTCCCAACTCAGGGATCAAACTCAGGTCTCCCACACTGCAGGTGGATTCTTTACCAGCTGAGCTGCCAGGGAAGCCCGGCTGCAGCCCTAAGCAACCACTAACCTAGTTTCTATCTTTATAGATTTGCATATTCTGGACTTTTCATATAAACGAAATCCTACAGTATCTGGTCATTATATGTGGTTTCACTCACTAAGTTTTCAAGGCTTATTTATGTTGTAGATCATCTCAACACTTTGTTCCTTTTTACAGATGAATAGTATTCTACTATGGAGAAGGAAATGGCAACCCACTCCAGTGTTCTTGCCTGGAGAATCCCAGGGATGGGGGAGCCTGATGGGCTGCTGTCTCTGGGGTTGCATAGAGTTGGACATGACTGAAGTGACTTAGCAGCAGTAGCAGTAGCAGTATTCTACTAATATAATATTATGATATTTTGGATACAGACATTTTCTTTAACCATTCATCAATTGATAGGCATTTCAGTTTTTTCCACTTTTTGTCCATTGACGTACAGAAGTTTAAATTTTTTTATGAACTGCAATTTATCTATTTTTTCTTTCGCTGCTTATGTTTTTGGTATCCTATATTAAACAGGCTTTGCATAATCTAATGTCATGGAGATAAACTCCTATATTTTCCTCGAAGAGTTTTATTGTTTTGGCTCTTTGACGCTTACTCCTTGGAAGGAAAGTTATGACCAACCTAGATAGCAATATTAAAAAGCAGAGACATTACTTTGCCAACAAAGGTCCATCTAGTCAAGGCTATGGTTTTTCCAGTGGTCATGTATGGATGTGAGAGTTGAATTGTGAAGAAAGCTGAGCGCTGAAGAACTGATGCTTTTGAACTGTGGTGTTGGAGAAGACTCTTGGACTGCAAGGAGATCCAACTGGTCTATTCTAAAGGAGACCAGTCCTGGGTGTTCATTGGAAGGACTGATGTTGAGGCTGAAACTCCAATACTTTGGCCACCTCATGCAAAGAGTTGACTCATTGGAAAAGACTCTGATGCTGGGAGGGATTGGGGACAGGAGGGGAAGGAGATGACAGAGGATGACNTGATGCTTTTGAACTGTGGTGTTGGAGAAGACTCTTGGACTGCAAGGAGATCCAACTGGTCTATTCTAAAGGAGACCAGTCCTGGGTGTTCATTGGAAGGACTGATGTTGAGGCTGAAACTCCAATACTTTGGCCACCTCATGCAAAGAGTTGACTCATTGGAAAAGACTCTGATGCTGGGAGGGATTGGGGACAGGAGGGGAAGGAGATGACAGAGGATGAGATGGCTGGATGGCATCACCGACTTGATGCACATAAGTTTGGGTGAACTCCGGGAGTTGGTGATGGACAGGGAGGCCTGGTGTGCTGTGACTCATGGGGTCACAAAGAGTCGGACATGACTGAGTGACTGAACTGAACTGATCTTATACTCAGGGCTATGACTTGAGCTAATTTTTAAATATAGTATAAGTGGGGTCCAGTTTCATTCTTTTACATGTAGTTATCCAATTCTCTAGCTCCATGTGTCGAAAAGATGATGTTTATTTCTCCACTAAATTCTTAATATCCTTAGCCATATTCTTTTTGCTTCCTCAGACAATCAGATTCTTGCCTCAAGAATTGAGCCATTAGTGTCTTTAGTGTTGAATCCTCTTTCCCTGATTTTCACTGGCTGATTCCCTCTCATGCTGCTAGTCTATTTTAAAAGGCTAATCCTGAACACAGTGACTAAAGCAGTCCCACCTCCATTCAACACTTCCATCCTTATTTCATTTAATTCTTAGTACTTAACATTGCCTGAACATATATAATTTTTTTAATAGAATTCTTTAAATCCTTTAAGTGGACAGATTTTCAAGTCAAGGTAGTCCAGGAGTAGGCAATAGAATAATTTAGAAACGAATGATTCATGTAACTGTTGTATATGTTTGGGAGTGGGGGTGAGAGTGTGTGATTGAGAGGAGGACCTGTGGATGAGAATGAGAAATGAATGGGTAAGTTCCAGGGCAGTCTGGGTGAACATCAGAATTGAAGAGCTATTCCTACACATTAATCTAGGTAATAATTTTTCAGATTGACACCAAAAGCATAGGCAACATAAGCCCAAATGAAGACGTGGAACTGGATCAAACTACACATTTTCTGTACAGGAAAGGAATCAGTCAGCAAAACAAAAAGGTAATCTATGGAATGGGAGAAAATATTTGTACATCAGTAATCAATAAAGGGTTAATATACAAAATATAAATGGAATATTATTTAGCCTTGAAAAATAAGGAAAACTGTTATTTTGGACAGCGTAAATGACAGTGGAGGACATTATTCTAAGTGAAATATGTCAGTCACAGAAAGATAAATACTGCGTGATCTCACTTAGCTGCTGCTGCTGCTGCTGCTAAGTCACTTCAGTCATGTCTGAGTCTGTGAGACCCCATAGATGGAAGGCCACCAGGCTCCCCTGTCCCTGGGACTCTCCAGGCAAGAACACTGGAGTGGGTTGCCATTTCCTTCTCCAATGCATGAAAGTGAAAAGTGAAAGTGAAGTTGCTCAGTCGAGTCCGACCCTCAGCAACCCCATGGACTGTAGCCTTCCAGGTTCTTCTGTCCATAGAATTTTCCAGGCAAGAGTACTGGAGTGGGGATCTCACTTAGCTAAGGAATCATAAAAAATAAAAAATACTGCACACATAGAACAGAGAAGAGAATAATGNCCCTCAGCAACCCCATGGACTGTAGCCTTCCAGGTTCTTCTGTCCATAGAATTTTCCAGGCAAGAGTACTGGAGTGGGGATCTCACTTAGCTAAGGAATCATAAAAAATAAAAAATACTGCACACATAGAACAGAGAAGAGAATAATGGTTACCAGGGGCTGGGCAGCAGGGTGGGAATGGGATGGAAAGATGTTGATCAAAAGATATCATTTTCAGTTAAAGATGAGTCAATAAGTTCTGGAGACCTAATATATAGCATGGTGATTATAGTTCATAATAATGTATTATATACTTGAAATTTGCTGAGAGAGTACATCTCAAATGCTCTCACCACACACTCAAAAAAGGAAGGGTAACTATGTGAGGTGACAGATGTTAATTAGCCTAACTGTGGTAACCATTTCACAATGTATATGTATATCAAAATGGCAAGTTGTACACTTTATACAATATGTACAACTTTATACAATGTATACAACTTTTGGTTGTCAATCAAACCTCAATAAACCTGCAGCGGGTGGGGGAGTCATCCTTTGGTCAATGTCATACTTTATTCAGAAAGCATCATCAATTGGATTCTAATACTAGCAGAAATTTGATGAGGAAGTACCTGTCACAAATTACTTATTAATTACAAAGAGAAAATTAGTTGTTTATCAGTAGAGAAAGTTGGCAAACACCATCTTAATGATCCAAGTTAATATCACCAGGAATGGAACAAACTGACATGCTGTATCTCATGATACTGAAAAGAAACAGTATCAGTTTTGTGGTATTCCTGCCAAAAATACCTTTCCAGGAGGAAAGTTCAGAGGAACCAAAACTGAGAAACATTTTACAAAGTAACCAGTCAATATTTCTAAAAAATGTCAAGGTCATGAAACAGATTCTGAAAAACTCTTACAGAGGAGATGAGAATGCAAACTGTGGCCCTTGACTGGATCCTGAGCCAGAAATAGAAACTGTTTTTGCTACAGAGGAAATTATTAAAACAATTAAAACAATTNCTGGATGGCATCACTGACTCTATGGACGTGAGACTGAGTGAACTCCGAGAGATGGCGATGGACAGGGAGGCCTGGCATGCTGCGATTCATGGGGTCGCAAAGAGTCAGACATGACTGAGTGACTGAACTGAACTGAACTGACAATGGAAAAATAAATTCATTTAGAAATTGAAGCCAGACTGATAGTTGTACAAAAGGAATAAGCACTGTTAAATAATAAAGGGTGTTGAGGTCAGATTAAGTGAACAAAATAAGGTGGAAATCAAAGAAGATTAGGAAACAAACCAATGGCTACAAAAGACTGACAAACATAATCCAAAATATGCATACTCCTGTCTCTTTTTAAAACAAATCTATCCTAATAGATTTAAATGCAATAAGAAAACTTTCCATTGCTCAAGAAATACTTGAACCTATAGTCTGAAATGGGAAACTGTATTCCAGGATAAATAAAACAGACAAAATAATTAATGCTCACATATAAAAAGGGAATAAAAAAGAAATCTTCAGATATTTATATAAAATGTCATACTATCAGCATGGTCTCTGACTTCCCCACAGAAACATCCGATACCTGAAAGCACTGGGATTTTTGATGACTATCAAGTACTCTAGGAAAAAAGAACTATAGAGCAAATGCATATGCCCTGTTGACCTTTGGTTCTAGGATAGAATTGAGAGATCTGTAGGGTTTAACTTGGCTAAAACCTTCTTAAAACCACTCCTAGACCCCTAACTAAAATGCTAAAAAGGCAAATTAGAATGCTACATCAAAAAGACTACTGGTGAACAGTGATTCCATTTAACTTCATAATTAAGACGAAAAAAGTAGTGTAGATGAAGTTTTAATCCCCTATGACTATTGTGCTAAATGGAATGTAGGCCACACAGCAGACCATGTGTAGTTCTGGTCCACAGTTCCAGGTGAGGTCTAAGCTAACAGTCCACATCCATCATCAAATGTATGTGGACGTCTCAAAATGTTTCCATTACCCAGCTGACAATTAGTCCCAACAAATGAAATTTCCCAGATGTGATATTGTATGTAAAGAGATGTCCAATCCAAATTCCTGAATCACAGTTTATGAACTTAACAGAATGGTCGTTTAACAGTAAGATTGCAGTGATTTGCATGCATCAATAGTAACTGAAATAGTCTACAAACAGTTCATTCTTATATTTAAATTATGCCTCATTAAAAATAAATCATAACTAAAAATGACAGAGTTAGAAATATATACTTGTAAGTGAGCCAAATTCATCTATTAGGTCAACTATTATATGTCTACAATCGTGTTATAGTCAAATATTCACTCTTCAAATATTTTTAAANGGCATATTGAGTGCAGCACTTTCACAGCATCATCTTTCAGGATTTGAAATAGCTCAACTGGAATTCCATCACCTCCACTAGGTTTGTTCGTAACGATGCTTCCTAAGGCCCACTTGACTTTGCATTCTAGGATGCCTGACTCTAGGTGGGTGATCACACAATCATTGTTGTCTGGGTCATGAATATCTGTTTTGTATAGTTCTTCTGTGTATTCTTGCCACCTCTTCTTAATATCTTCTGCTTCTGTTAGGTCCATACCATTTCTGTCCTTTATTGTGCTCATCTTTGCATATAATGTTCCCTTGGTATCTCTAATTTTCTTGAAAAGATCTCTAGTCTTTCCCACTCTGTTGTTTTCCTCTATTTCTTTGCATTGATCGCTGAAGAAGGCTTTCTTATCTCTCCTTGCTATTCTTTGGAACTCTGCATTCAAATGGGTATATCTTTCCTTTTCTCCTTTGCCTTTTGTTTCTCTTCTTTTCTCAACTATTTGTAAGGCCTCCTCAAACAATCATTTTGCCTTTTTTCATTTCTTTTTCTTGGGGATGGTCTTGCTCCCTGCCTCCTGTACAATGGCACAAACCTCTGTCCATAGTTCTTCAGGCACTCTAGAACTGAAGTACCTGATTAGATCTATCAGATCTAATCCCTTGAATCTATTTGTCACTTCCACTGTATAATCGCAAGGGATTTGATTTAGATCATACCTGAATGGTCTAGTGGTTTTCCCTACTTTCTTCAATTTTAGATTAGCACAAAATTTTTAGAGGTCGATGTGGCTTTATAAAGCAAATGAATTTAAACAGTATATATTTTTGACATAACATTTTTAAACCTAGTAATTGTTTTCTAGGAAACAATCATGGCTATGAGAAACTTTAGTTAGAAAGAAGGTTACTGCAGAGTTGTTTATCTCTGCTAAAAGTTGGAAATAAAGACACATCTCATAGATATTGCAGAGTCAGTTCCAGACCACCACAATAAAGTGAATATTGCGATAAAGTAAGTTTCATGAATTTTTTGGTTTCCCGGTGCATATAAAAGCTATGTTTGCACTATACTGTAGCCTATTATAGGTGCAACAGCACTGTGTCGTAAAAAACAATCTACACACTTTAATTAGAAAACATATTATTGCTGAAATTTTCTAGCCATCACCTGAGCCTTTAGCGAGATATCTTTTTGCAATAGTAACGAAGATCACTAATCACAAATGACCATAACAAATACAGCAATGAAAATTTTCAAGCATTGTGAGAATTACCAAAACATAACATAGAGACAGGACATGAGCAAATGCTGTTGGAAAAATGGCATTGATCAACTTTGATGCAGGGTTGCCAAAAAGCTTTCATTTGAAAAAAAAAATCTGTGAAGCTCAATAAAGCAAAGCAAAATAAAACAAGGCATTCCTACAAATTAAATGTCCAACAAGATCAGATAGATAAATGAAGCTACATCATTTTATAGACTACCATGTAACAGCTCAGAATAATGTCATAGAATATGCAGTGACCAGAAAGATGTTCACAGTCTATTCTTAAGAGGGGGAGAAAGCAGAGTGTAAAGAGATACACACAAGCAACTGGTTTGTGTGTGTGGTTATGTATGTTTCTAGCTATATCTATTAATATAATTATTTTTACCTCCATATTTAGAAAGATCCTTCCCTAAAAGCTAACTGGCTATCCTTGGGTGTTAGGATGGGTTCACTGACATGATCTTATTTAATTCTCACCACAACTCTATGAGTTAGGTTCTGTTTTCTCCTCTTTTGCTGCTAAAGAAACCAAAGCTTAGAAGGGTTCAGAAACTTCCCCAATATCACGCAACACATAAGAGGCAGGGCTGAGCTCAGATTGTTTGACCATAAACCTACATTATGGTTCTATTAAGGAAAATGCAGTAAGTTATCTGTGATGTTAAACTTACTCAATATAGATAATAAGTACTATACCATTTGAGATCAGCTCCTTCTTGCCTTTTTGAACCTAAAATAACCACTCTTTAATGAAAAGACAGAGATTGCAACTGTTTCATTTTTAAATATCTTTAGTTAGGACAACTAAAAGTTGATCACCTAGAATGTCCCTGATGGCTCAGGAGATATGGGTTCGATCCCTGGGTCAGGAGGATCCCCTGGAGAAGGAAATGGCATTACCCTCCAGTATTCTTGTCTGAAAAATCCCATGGACAGAGGAGCCTGGTGGGCTACAGTCCATGGGGTCACAAAGAGTTGAACATGATTGAGCACAAGCACACACAACCTGGGACTTTCCTGGTAGTTAAAAAATCTGCTGCCAAGGCAGGGGACATTGGTCTGGGAAATTTCCATATGCCACAGGGCAACTAAAAGCCCATGGGCTCTGGAGCCCGTGCTCTGCAACAAAAGAAGCCACGACCATGAGAAACCTGAACACCGCAACTAGAGAGCAGCTCCCACTCGCTCTCAGCACCTAGAGAAAGCCAGTGCGCAGCGATGAAGAGCCAGCACAGCCAACATTAAACTGATTAAATGTGAAAAATTGATGTGTGCTGTGCTAAGTTACTTCAGTGGTATCTGACTCTGTGGCTCCATGGACTGTAGCCCATCAGGTTCCTCTGTCCATGGGGTTCTTCAGGCAAGAATACTGGAGTGGGTTGCCATGCCCTCCTCTAGGGGATGTTCCCGACCAGGGATCGAACCCACATCTCTTAAGTCTCCTGCACTGGCAGGTAGGCTCTTTACTTCTAGCACAACCTGAGAAGCCCCCAGAAGTTGATAACCTGATGTCAATTTTTCTCATTTTATTTTTGATTGTACTGGTACTGAAATTCAAGTTAGGGAGCCATGGGTGAATGCAGGGACAGCGTCCATGAACCTCATGAAAATAAATGTAAAATGATATCCATATGACTACATGCTTTTTTGCAGGGAGAGTCTCCATAGCTTCCTGGCTGATTCTCAGATGCACCCAGGTTGAAGAGATTAAGAGCCTCTCTGATTTTTTTTTTTTTTAAATCTTTCATAATCCAACACACACTTCCATCAGGGAATGGCATCCCATCCCCTCTCCCTTTTCTGAGACCATCCTTTATGAGGTCTTCTCCCTTTCTCGCCTTTATACCTTCCATCTCCCTCTCCTGTGGTCCCTTCTCATTATCCTACAACTATTTTCCAGTCTCCCTCATTCTTAAAAGAAATACCCCCTGAGATCCTACCTCTCCCCTAAACTATCATCATCTTTTCATACAGCCCAAAGACACTGAGGATCTTACCCTAATTCAACCCCTGGAAACATAAAGATGAGTAAGGCAGACAAAGTCTCTTTCCTCCCTTAAGGAACTTTACCTTTAGAAAAAGATATGAAAGAATTACCTTATCAGTTAAGAACATTTTGAACAACAATTGGAAACCCCACTAGGTGTGGCTTAAACTCCCCTCACATAACAGGAAATCCAAAGATAAGCAGTGGTTGGCATCAGTTGTCATCTAAGGCCCAAGCTTTTTCTATTTCTCTGCTCTGGCATCTTTAGCATGTTGACTTTGCCACCATGCCTGTCATTCATAGTCATAAGACGGCCACGGCAACTCCAGGATTCCACTTTCAAGGCAGAAAGAAGGAAACAATAGAACAACTGTGTCTATCTCTCCTGTGAGCAAAGCAAACGCCTTCCCCCTAAACATACCAGACTTCCTTCTGTTTCATTGTGAGGAGGGAGACAGGAAAATAGGCCTCTGACATTCCTACATCTGCCTGGAAGCAGCAAGTTAAAGAGGCGCTGAGAGTGGCTATGAATTAGCCCAGAAATGGAGTCATCCAAAACACATAATTGAACAAATAAATACAACAACTTAAAAAATAACAAGGGCTTGACTCTCCATTCCTTCAGTGTGAACTGTGTGTGTTGACTTCCTTCCATTCCTATCAAAATGAAGGGAAATGAGTAATTTTACAGAGAACTTGACAAACACTACATCAGCCAGGTGACCAATGTCAACATTAACATTCATAAATCAAACCAGACCTACCCTGGTGGCTCAGTAGCTAAGATCCACCTGCCAATGCAGGAGACATGGGTTCAATTCCTGGTCTGGGATCCATTGGAGCAAGTCAGCCCACGTACCACAACTTCTGAAGCCTGTGCACCTAGAGCCCATGCTCTGCAACAGGAGAAGCCATGGCAATCAGAAGTGTATGCACTGCAACCGCTTGCTGCAACTGAAAGCCAGAGCAAAGCAACGAGGACCCAGTGCAGCCATAAATAAAATTTAAAAATATTTTTTAAGTGTTTGGGCATAAATCAAACCAGATCATAAGTCATAATGTGACAAAAATGGCACTTACCTCTGTGGTCTTTCTCCCCCAAAATCCAGAACCCCAGAATAATCATGAGAAAGACATCAGAGAGATCTCAATGAGGAGCATTCTACATAATACCTGACATGTACTCCTCAAAAACTGTCAAGGTCATCAAAAACATTATCGCAGCCAAGAAGAGAAAACTAAATGAACTGTGGTGTCCTGGATGGAATCCTGGAACAGAAAAAGGACATTAGGTTAAGATGTATCGATACTGGTCCATTTATCGTGACAGATGTTCTAGTGTAAGCTGTTAATAATACAGGAACTGGGGCCAGGAGTAGAGTGCACGGGAACTCTTCATACTATCTTTGGAATTTTTCTGTAAATCTAAAGCTTTCCTAAAAAATTAAGTCTTCTTTTAAAGTAATGAAGGCTATGAAGTAAATAAAATAGGGTAATGAAAGAGAGAAGGGTGGGGAGGGAAAGTTTAGAACGATGGTCAGAGAAAGTTTCTGAGGAAGTGACATTTATTTCCAGACCCAAATGCTTCAAATAAGCCATGTGAAGAGCTGGGGGAAGAGCATTTCAGGCAAAAGGAATGGCAAATTGAAAACCTGAAGAAATTTAAGGAAGAGAGAAGACCTAAAGTAAGTGAAAGGGTGGGTGATGAGGTTGGGTTTCCAGCAAGACTGAATGAAGTCTGTAATTTCCTCAGGTTAAGTTTTGGATTCAACGGCATACAAATGTTAAATAATAATAACTATATTGGTCTCCTATTGCAGCTACAACAAATTACCACATAAGTAAAATCAGTGGTTTAAAACAACCCAGATATATTCTCTTGCAGTTCTATTGGTCAGAAATTAGGGCTGAGTTCCCTCTGGAGGCTCCAGGGGTGAACGTGTCACCAATCCTTTTAGAGGTCGCCTACATCCCCTGGCTTGTGGCCCCTTTCTTCACGTTCAATGCCAGCAATTCCAGCATGCCAACCTCTGTTTCCATTATCACATCTGACCCTGCCTCTCCTCTTTGACTTACATGAATCCTTGTGATAACATTAAGCCAAACCAGATAACCCAGGAAAATCTCCCCATTGCAAGATCTTTAATGGCTCAGATAGTAAAGAAATCACCTGCAGTGCAGGAGACCTAGTTTGTTCCCTGGATCAAGAATCCCCTGGAGAAAGGCATGGCTATCCACTCCAATATTCTTGCCTGGAGAATTCCATGAACAGAGGAATATGGTGGGCTACAGTCAATGGAGTTGCAAAGAGTCAGACACGACTGAGCAACTCACACTTGCACTTTTTTCCACTAATCATGCCTACAAAGTTCCTTTTGTCAGGTAGTGCTCACATGTTCCAAGAAATTGGACAGAACATATTTGGGGGGCCACTGCTTAATGATAATAATAATAGTTATTATTATTTGACATCATAATAATTGTTATTATATAATAATAATGATAACAACAACAACAACACAACTCAACCCATAACATTGCTTTTACAGAGATTTTAACTTAAGAAGGAGTTCTATGGTAAATATATCATCACACAATTAAATGTGAAAATACCATTTGTGGTAAGTGCTCTAAGGATAACAAGAAGAATAACAAATTCAAATAAGAGAAGCTAAGCTAAGGTTGAAATAGGTGGTTAGGAAACATTTCTGAGGAAGGGATAGATACACTGAGGGTTGAAAATCCTCTAGGCTGGAGCATTCTCAGGCAGGGGAATGACAGATAGGGAGCCCCAAGCTGAGGAGAAACCTGATAAGAGACACATACAAGAGGCTTCCCAGATGGCAATAATGGTAAAGAACTCGCCTGGCAATGGAGACATGGGAGACATGGGTTTGATCCCTGGGTCGGGAAGATCCCCTGGAGGGGGCGTGACAACCCACTCCAGTATCCTTGCCTGGAGAATCCCATGGACAGAGGAGCCTGGTGAGCTGCAGTTCTTAGAGTTGCAAAGAGTCAGATAACAACTGAAGTGATTTAGCATGCACGCACATAAAAGACCCTCCACAAAGGCTGGCTGGAGAAAACCTGAGAACAGTCTCTCTGCATCCCTTCGGTAATCTGAATTGTGTTGAGTAGGAAATTCAGTGACTCCTCCATGTCTGAAAGGAAGAAGTTCTGTCTTATCATCAGGTTCTCCTACTATGTGAGCGATCATTTTGTGTCCTCTTTTCCAGGACCCCCTTGAGTGAGTCAGATTTCATCTATACTCTTCTCCCTTCGGGATCTAGCTGAGGCAGCTGGGCGCTATGTCTGACTGAGCAGATGTGACAGAGTCCATCTATCTATTTCCAGTTTGAAACATTTGAGAAAAACATGTCATATTGATGAGATTTCTGGATTAGTGGAAATCGATGGGAGTGTAGGATTTCAGTCAGTGCCGTTGGAATCACTGGAAGTTTTCAGCACGACACTGCTTTGTGAGCAAACCTCTGAAAGTATGCTTTTATACTTTCCACACCCCTCCTCCACAGGTCTCCAAAACTCAGCTATCCTAAAGGGAGTTAAGACTTCCTGCAGCAGTAGACAAAGCACTGAGTGTTAGCCACTCCGCCAGGTTCGGATTACCACCGACTGCGATGGGGCCACAGCCTGTGGCCTGTATTTTCAGGGCTGCATGGAGAGAAGGGGATGGCCGTTGACCCTGGAAAGGCTGTGCTGGGCCTGGGTGTGGTGGGAAGTCACCCTCCCTCTTCGGGGACAAAGCGTCCCACCCTAAGCCGGATGGTGGCATATCACAGCCCGGCCTCCCAATTTCACTCACCAGCCCCCCATTTCCCATATCATCCGAGGTCACAGAGACCCAAGCCAACAGACGTGACTGCACAGCCACGCAGGAAGTGAAAACTGTGAGAATAAGGCTGGGCCGCCCCCCTGCACAGCCCGGAGAAGCTGTCTGTGCGCCCAGCCGGCCAGGGCTGCTTCCGGGCCGGTGTCCAGGTCTGCTCAGGAGACCCAGGTGGTGGTGCTGGAGCTGCCCCCCTGCACTGTGCATCACACTTTCCAGGAAGGGGTGGGTGGGGACGGGTGGTAGGTGGGAACGTTGTCGGCAATGAATGCTGGTGTTTTTTGAGCGGGGGCCAAAGCATTGTGTGTTTCAGGGGGTCTGGCCAACTGCCTCCATGAGGGAGACTTCCATGACAAGACCGCCGCCCCAGCCTGGAGCAGATTTGTTTGAACTTTGCAGGGGTAGATGCGCTCAGGGGTGGGTTCCATCAAGAGAGCCAAACCATTTTTTTTCCTCTTTCAGTCTTCAAGCACGTGAAGTACCAGGGCTGAATGGTGGGCTTGATGATGTGGGAGGGTGCTATTAACAATCTTGTCAACTATTTGCAGGGGTTAGGAGTCGACAGCGATCTCTTTCTGTTTTACTGTCC
Source organism: Neotragus pygmaeus (assembly GCA_006410875.1). Classification (NCBI taxonomy): domain Eukaryota; kingdom Metazoa; phylum Chordata; class Mammalia; order Artiodactyla; family Bovidae; genus Neotragus; species Neotragus pygmaeus. The sequence goes on along the minus strand of SJYV01013236.1, from coordinate 291,041 downwards.
TGGGGTCCAAATCTGAGCTGAGGCAAGCGGACTTTCAGAATGGCTGTCCAGCTTTCAGCAGGGGGCCATCACCAAGCTGTGTTGAGTTCCTATCTATAAGAACTTCACACTGTGGCTAGACTTCTTCTTCCCATCACCTAGCCCTCATGGCCTAAGCTTAACACAGGAGAACAGAAGCAGGAGGAGAATGACAAAATCCAGCAGGCCCACCTTGAAGCAACTCCCCAGGAAGTTTTCCACCAGAAATGGGTGAGGCCAAGACAAAGCACTTCTTAATGGAGCTAGGTTGCTGCTTCAAAGTGGGTTGAGCTCCACCCTTTTCATGTTCCATCTGATCGCAAACAATTTGTCTCCATTTGGAAGGTTTGATGCTGCTGGTGCAAATTATAAGGGATACTGTGGCCACCAGCAGGGTATTAACAAACAAAACTAGCCACTGGTCATTTGTTACAAATTTGAGGCTCATGGTCCTTGAAGCGGCACAATCATTTTGGGAGCCTGAATGTTCAGAGGGGAGAAGACTAAAGTGGGGGAACGCTTGTCCTAGAGGAAACCATACATTCTCCAAACTCGCAGTCTGGGTCATCTGTAATTCTAGAAATTGGATTTAACAGATTTAGCACATAAAAATGCAGAACATCCCATTAAATTTGAAATTCAAATAAATAATGAACACTTCTTTTTTTAGTATAATTATAGACCAAATACAGCACTGGAGATACTTAGGCTTAACAAGTATTTTTTCTTGATCTGAAATTCAAATTTGATGGGCACCTTGTATTAATATTTTCTCTGGCAACTTGAACCCAGGTACAGGATGCCTCCAGAAGCTTCTACTGAAGGCAGAAGTGGAAGGCAATCCTTCTGTGAATATCCTTCTTTATGTAATAGTTTAGCCTTTGAACTCTTCTAGGGGTTGGTTCTCAGACTCAAGAAATGTTTGTTTAAGGGATGAGTGATTTAGTATAGGAAACTCGAATGACCAATTATCACCAACTCAGTCAAAGGGACTCTTCACTAAAAAGAAATGTTGCCCTATAATAATGAAATTATAGATGTTGAGAACAAACTTGTGGACACTGGGAGGAAGGGAAGGATGGGATGAATTGATAGAGTAGCATCAACATATACACTACAATGTGTAAGACAGCGAGCTAGTGGGAAGCTGCTGCAGAGCTCAGGGAACTCAGCTTGGTGCTCTGTAAAGACCTGGAGGGGTAGGGTGGGGAGAGAGGGGTTCAGGAGGGAGGGGATATATGTATACATATAGTTGATTCATGAATGAGAGAGTTGGACTATAAATAAGGCTGAGCACCTAAGAATTGATGCTTTTCAAATGTGGTGCAGGAGAAGACTCTTGAGAGTCTCTTGGACAGCAAGGAGATCAAACCAGTCCATCCTAAAGGAAATCAATCCTGAATATTCATTGGAAGGACTGACATTAAAGCTGAAGTTCCAATACTTTGGCCACCTGATGCAAAGAGCCAACTCATTAGAAAAGACCCTGATGCTGTGAAAGAAGGCAGGAGGAAAAGGGGAAGACAGGATGAGATGGTTGGATGGCATCATTGGCTCAATGGACATGAGTCTGAGCAAGCTCCAGGACATGGTGAAGGGAATGCTGCAATCCATAGGGTCAGACACAACTGAGCCACTGAACAAAAGTTGACTCATGTTGTTGTACAGCAGAAGCTAACACAACATTGTAAATCAATTATCCTCCAATTAAAAAGTAAATTAAAAAAGAAAATAGGAAAAAATTTTAAACCTTCAAGTAACCTTATCTTGAGGGCAAACTGGTGCCTTAGAGATGCCCAGCCCAGCCCTTTCTACACCACAAGGAATGCATATGTAGGGCAGCCAACTGTGTTTTCTGTTTTCCTTATCCTGTTAGCCTCTGCCTTGGAGCCTGAGAAAGGCAAGCCTCCCTTGCTCTCTCTGAAGTAGCGCCCCATTCTTTCATTTACAGTATTTCCCCTAAACCCACTTGCCTGAGAATCTGGACCAATATTTGGCGGTAAAAGCAATTTAATTTTTTATTTAGGGCTAGCAAGGAAATGGCAGCCCACTCCAGTGTTCTTGCCTGGAGAATCCCAGGGATGGGGGAGCCTGGTGGGTTGCCATCTATGGGGTCACACAGAGTCAGACACGACTGAAGTGACTTAGCAGCAGCAGCAGCATAAAACTAGCCCTTTTAAAGTGACATTTAGTTTATTCACGATACTCAGCAACCACCACCTCGATCCAGTTCCAAAGCTATTTCATCACCCCAAAGAGAGCCCCAAACCGGTGAAACCACCCCAGCAACTTACTTTTGATCTCTTCAAAACGGCACACTTCCCTCAAGAGGCCAGGGTGAAGGGAAGGAGGAAAAAAGCAGCAGGGATTCTCCGTGGAGTCCACCCACAGGACCTGTTTACAAGTACAAGCCTCACAGCACCTTTTGTTGGCTTATGTAATGGAAGGCTTCACAATTAAAAGGCTTCTGAGGGACAGGTATTAGGCCAAATGTGGCTCCAGGTGAAGGAAGAGGGTGCCTGCTAGGCCAGGGTTCACCAGGGAGGGGTCAGGAGCTGCCAAGCTGTGAATCAATGGGGAAGGGAGTCACTGGGCATGGAACGATGTCTTGTGAAAGGTGTAAACCTGCTTCTTGGGGAGAAGAGCGAGCAAAGGGTTCCCAGGAAGGGGCCCAATTGGTCTTGAGCTTCCGGGTTCAGTGGGAGCAAGTGAATCACTCAGGGGAGGTACTAGGCCTACCCTTGGCCAGTGAATGCTTTGAGGTTTCCTGATTTACTGAGGGAGTTAGTTCCTTCTCAGAGGAACCCTTGACTCGCTCCTCTTGAGAGGGACTGACCCTCCTTATTGTTTAGACAATCTGGTGCAACTGCATTTTTTTGGAGACAACTGCTCTTTCCTGCAGTGACTTGCAGCAGTTTTATTACCCAGCTAGGTCTTGCTTCCTTTATTCTTTCACTGCCAACACAGGTCCCTCGCTCACTGCAAAACCAGAAGCTTCCCAGCTTTGAGCAGAGGTGGGAGCATTGGCCCCTTTGTTCAAGATATAGGGGTCAGGTAGTGAGCTCATGCCCTTTTTTGTAGAGGATGCAAGACAAGGAACAGCCAAGAAGAGGATCATCCTGAGACTGCTGGAGCTGCCAGGGCGGCACAGAGTGTAACAGTCACTCACTCAACACGCACGAAGTGAGTGTGTGTTTGCCTGAGGCACTGCACTAGAACGCAAGGGGTAACCACCGAACTTTGGGCCTGGTATCCTGTGTACCAGGCACGGTTCGGGTTGCTCCACTTTTACTAACTTATTGAAGTACCACCATCCTGCGACTGTTTCTGTTAAAATTGGCTTACCTACAACATGGTTCCTCCTGGGGCCAGGCCTCGTCCACTACCCCAAATGAAGCCGAGTCTCCCTAAAACTGAGTTCTCAACTTCCCTGGTGGTTCAGTGATTAAGACTTCACACTTCCACCGCAGAGGACGGGGGTTTCATCCCTGGTCAAGAAATCAAGATCCTGCTGCCATGTGGAGCAGCCAAAAAAACCAAACCAAACCAAACCAAGTTCTTCTGATGAGTTTATGATAAATCTCTCTATCCCAAACTGTATTCCCTTTCTTGTCCCACCCCTGTTCCCTCCCCTCAAGATTGAGACGTATCAAAGAAAAGCAGGAGGTCTGAAATCCGACAGGGCCCTGCAGGCACTTCCTGGGTACAAAAGCTCCCCTGTGCTTCCCATTTCTTGTTGATAGAAAAGAAAGGGCTTTAGTCTCCTAGGCCTTCCCAAAGAGCAGGCTCAAGCAACTAATGATTAGGACAATAGTCACAGGACTCCTAGTTCCTCTTGAGGGGATACTGATATGTATCTTTGAGTTGTTCTGCAGAAACTAAGACCTTCACCCAGGTGGAGGAGGGTGACTACATGCTGACCACAAGCATGTGGACCCCAGATTGGTAGGAACCACAAGGATGATGACCTAGATTCCCCAAAACAACACTCTATGACCTCGCTACTCACCAGTCAGAAAAAGGCCCATGACCTGATCGCTCATCCTGACAGTCTTTAAAAACGCTCACCTATATACACTAACATATGTAAAATGGATAACCAGTGGGAATTTGCTGTGTGACTCCGGATCTCAAACCAGGGCCCTGTGACAACCTAGAGGTGTGGGATGGGGTAGGAGGTGGGAGAAAGGCTCAAGGCGCAGGGGACATATGTATACCTATGGCTGATCCATGTTGATGTATGGCAGAAACCAACACAATATTGTAATTATCCTTCAATTAAATTAAAAAAAAAAAAAAACCTTGCCTGAAAATCCTCAAGAAGTTTGGGTCTTTGAAGCATGAGCTTGGAGCCCTTCAAACACTCGTTGTCAGAATTTAGTTTTCTGTGTCTCCCAGTACATGAATCCCTGCTTGGTAATATAACCATCAATGAGAATTCAAACCCCTTCCTTCACCCTCCTGCATAAACAGTAATCACAGAATGCAAAGAAGTAGTGGTTACGACAGCAGAGAAGTGGAGGAACACAAATACGCTTACCCCTCTGTGCACAGAGCTCGCCCCCAGAAACCTCCACTCTCTAAACACCTCTCTGTTACTCCCAGGGTCCACAGAGTTGGAGCATCTGTCCACTCCCTCCAGCCTATGCTCTGGACATTTTGCTGAGACATCAGAGAAGACACAGCATTTAAATGGATATCCTGAACAAATACATCTACTTCGGACATCAGGTAGATGAAAGGGTGAAAAACCCTAGTGCAAATCACAAGGTTGTGTTTCCAAGAATAGAACTGGCCGAGCCTGGAAGGCAACCCTTCACCCTGTGTTGGAGGGGGATGAAGGATCCCACAATGTAATTATACTCCTTTCTAATAAGATAATCTGTTGACAGTTTGATTTTATGCTCATGAGATTTCTTTCAAACTAGCACACCCGTAAATTAGAAAAGTCTTCATTGCATCCTGTGGTGAGAATCAGGAAACATAGGCATTGTGCTTTACTTTTCCACATTGTGCTTAAATAGATTTGTGTTCTCTTTTACTTACAATCCATCTGAAATTCTGTCTCACTTTTAAATGCATTCTTGAATACTCCCTCCTCTCACTTAGTTTTGGGGTATGTGTGTGTGTGTGTGTGTGTGTGTGTGTGTGTGTGTAATAGAAGTCTTTCAAGGAAGGGTTAAAGAGTCGTGCTAATTAGCTTCTGCCCTCCCGCCCCCCTGGGGTGGGGGGTGGCTCTTAGAATCATAGAGTTTAGAAGGAGTGAGATAATGAGGGAGTTGATGTTGTAATACTGCATCCCTGAAAAGCTTCAGAAAGCATAAGGGGACTAATTGGGCTGGTCTGGCAAAGAATTCAAGAGGAGTCTAAAAGGAGGAGTGGGAAGCTGGAAGGAAGTGAATGGAACTTCACCTCCACACTTGCTCTCAGGGATTGGTGCACAGATGGTAGAAAGCAGAAGCCCTAGGGAGAGAGCAGGGGCCTTTCTCTAAATTGTCTGCCCAGAGGTGAACAAAGGGATTTGCCATCACCTCCAGGGAAGAGTCCTAGCTCTCCTTTTAAGATCATCTAAGAAGTTTGTTAGTTGCTCAGTCATGTCCAACTCTTTTGCCACCCCATGGACTGTAGCCCACTAGGTTCCTCTGTCCATGGAATTCTCCAGGCAAGAATAATGGAGTGGCATGCCATTCCCTTCTTCAGGGGATCTTCCTGACCAGGGATCGAACCCAGGTCTCCTGCATTGCAGGCAGATTCTTTATCATCTGAGCCATCAGGGAAGCTTGCCCACCTCGAAAACCTGTTAGTATGAGCTTAGTGGCTTCAGGGTGTGTCCAGGCAGTGCAACCAAAGGGCTGTGGGTATGGCTTTAGTGGCAGCAAAGTAGGAGGAAATAATTGGTGTTAGACACCAGGTAGGCATCCCCTGATCTGGGATGATCCAAATGCTGGTTATGCCACTTTCTTGGTATGCAACCCTGGGCAAGATACTTTCAACCCTCTAAGTTTCATTTTTCTTATCTGTTAAGTGAAACTATTACTACTATCTACCTATCTACTTCTTGGGGTTATTTTCCTTAGCCAAGCACCAAACACACAATTGTCTCTAAATAAGTATTAGCTGTGTTACAACAAAAGAACCCTGGATTGGGAGTCAGAAGTTTTTCATTCAACGAACATTCATTGAGCACATACTATGTGCCAAGCTCAATTCTAGATATCGGGCATTCTGGAGAGCTAGATAATTCAGACATATATACTCTGTCTTTAAAGGAGCAAGTTTAATATTTAGTGGAGTGATGCTGGGGTTGGGGTGGTGATGGGAAGATGAATATAACCTAGGTACAGGTTCTGGTTTAGGTCTACAGTTTTCTTTTCAGCTTTTGGATCAATGCCTAGCACCATGCTTGAAGGCGTGCTTAATTGCTCAGTCATGTCTAGCCCTTTGCGACCCTTTGGACTGTAGCCCACAAGGCTCCTCTGTCCATGGGATTTTCCTGGCAAGAATACTGGAGTGGGTTGCTATTTCCTTCTCCAGGGTATCTTTCTGACCCAAGAATTGAACCCATGTCTCCTGCAGCTCCTGCTTTGCAAGCGGATTCTTTACCTTCTGAGCCGAAGGAAGCCCATACCTTATTGGGTATGATTTATGGGGAAGCCCATATAGGGAAAGCCTGGCATCATGCTAGATGCACAAATGAAATATTTGTTGAATGAATGTCTCTATACAGTGAGAATAAAAATTGTGATTCACAAAAATGTTTTGAACTACAAATTCAAATTAAAATGTCAGTGAAGTCAGGGACATTGATAATCATTAGTCATTAACAAAACAGTTGATTTATATACAAATTAACACTCTCAAAGTTTCTTCAAGTACTTGGAAGCCATTTGACTTCTTAAATAGATTGAAATCTTATTTACATTATTTTCCTAGTAAACTCTTCCCCCTGTGGACTGGAAAAGTAAACTCTGAAAAAATTCATATCCAAATCATGGCAAATATAGGTAGGATCCAAATGAATTGGATTCCATTATGTAATTGTTCTGCAATTTCTTTCAAGTTACATGAAATTTATTGAATTCATCTACAAAAATAGTCAGATTTGTTAGAACTTGTTTTGGCTGAAGAAGTGGAAACAGAGTAACAACAAGTGACAATCTAACAAATTCTAAAAATTATTGGTGACAAAATTGAGTCTGTTCTTCCAATTTGTTTGTAATTATTTTATTCTGACTTTTACAATATGTATTTTTTTTAGAGCCTCAAGCTGTTTCCACTTAAGTTACCTCTAAATCTTCCAGTGTAGCTGTATTTAATATAAGTCAGGGGGCAATTGAAAGTTTGAGAGAAAACAGAGGCCCAAATTAATGTCATACTATAGAGGAGAGCTGCAGGGACTGTTATCACATGCCTCATTTCTCTAAAACATTTAATTTAAATCTGGGAAAATTTTAAAAAGCAAAGTGTTTGTTGAATGCCGGAGGCCAGAAGTGGAAAAAGCAAAGGTAAGCTACACAGAGAACTGAAGTTGGCAGGAAATTGCAAGATGAGATTTGGCTTGAAAATATAAGTTTATTTACTGAGAAGGAAACTATGAAAAGATCAAAGTACCCATTCCCCTTGCACATTCTCCCAGTTGATTCTGGGTATGATTTGTGAGATTAGGGTAACCACTACTATATTAAAACTAGAGGAACTTTACATTTTCCCCTTGTTGCTTTGCCTAAAATATGGGTCACTGCCCCCAGATGCACAGTGGTACTCAGTTTATAGCTTCTGCCAATTAGATGAGCTTTTGCATGGGTGGATAACTGCATTTCCTTTGTACCCTAAGCTTCACTGATATGTTTTTTCCATTAAGAAGATCTGTTGAAGTAAGGAGCATAAATCATAATCACTAAGAGCATTTTTACATATTCAAAACAAAGTAAAAGCTAGTACAAGAGTTAAGTTACACAAATAAGCAGGTCTAATGGAGTTTCTTCCTCATTAAGTCAACTGTTAACATCATCTGGTTTGGCCTCAGAGGATAAGTGAGGAATTCATTATAAATCTCTGGGACAAAAGTCTTTTATAAAGAATTCCTCACTGATGGAGTTTATTATACATAATGGAAAATTTGGGGAGATCTGCCACCCAGAGCCCCATCTTTGTGGCCACAGCTTCTGTTGGGCATCTTCTTTGTGACCTAGCTCTCACTGGTCCCCAGTGACACCTTGTCCTTCAGGCCTCATGATGGGATCAGCTCCCCTCTACTGTTAATCGCTTAAAGCCTCCTCACTCTTTTTCGTGCTCTTAAACCTGTCCATACCTGCATAAGACATAATCTATTAAACTCTTGATACTTAAGCCCTATATGCATGCCTCTTGTTTCCAGCAGGGACTCTGACAGCCACATTCCTTGTACTATTTCCTATTGATATTCTAAAAGATTCCCACTTACATAGTCAGTTCAGTTGCTCAGTCGTATCCGAATCTTTGTGACCCCATGAACTGCAGCACGCGAGGCCTCCCTGTCCATTACCAACTCCCAGAGTTTACCCAAACTCATGTTCCTCAAGTCGGTGATGCCATCCAACCATCTCATCCTCTGTCATCCCCTTCTCCCCCTGCCCTCAATCTTTTCCAGCATCAAGGTCTTTTCAAATGATTCAGCTCTTTACATCAGGTGGCAAAAGTATAAGAGTTTCAGCTTCAACATTAGTCCTTCCAATGAATACATAGGACTGATCTCCTTTAGGATGGACTGGTTGTATCTCCTTGCAGTCCAAGGGACTCTCAAGAGTCTTCTCCAACAACACAGTTCAAAAGCATCAATTCTTCAGTGCTCAGCTTTCTTTATAGTCCAACTCTCACATCCATACATGACCATTGGAAAAACCATAGCCTTGACTAGATGGACCTTTGTTGACAAAGTTATGTCTCTGCTTGTTCCTAGATCCAATTTCAATGTGTGTATGCTGGAGGGAAGGTGGTTTCCCCACACCAACAAGCAAGTCTCCAGACAGCCGCTGAATGTCCTACCATTCAGCTCAATTCTGACAGAAGTAGAATCAGGTCCCACAGGTTACGGGCTCAGTCCCACAAAGCTGATCCTCCAACTTCAGATGCCAATGACAAGCCTGGGTTATCACCTAGGGCTCTGACCAACTGGCTACAAATCACTGGTTCCCCATGACCCCCTTCTTAGATTTGATTAATTTGCTAGGGAAGCTCACAGAACTCAGAGAAACAGTTTTCTTACTACGTCAAAGGTTTTTTGGTTTGTTTGGTTTTTGGCCACACCATACAGCATATAGGGTCTTAATTCCCCAGCCAGGGATCAAACCCATAGCTCCTTGGGTGGAAGCACAGATTCCTAACCATTGGACACCCAGGGAAGTCCCTACATCACAGGTTTTTTATAAAAAGATAGGACCCAGAAACAACCAGCAGGAAGAGATGAATAGATCCAGGCATGAGGAAAGGGGGTGAAGCTTCCATGCCCTCTACATGCCGCGCACCACCCCCTCCCCAGTCTCCCAAATGCCCACTAACCCAGAAACTCACTAAATCTGGTCCTTTTGGATTTTATAGTCTTGATTAGGCCACTGGTGACTGATTCACCCTCCAGCTCCTCCCCGCTCCCTGTAGGTAGGGATGGGACTGAAAGTTCCCATCCTCTGATCACAAGGCTGGTTCCACTGGCTCATCCTCAGGTACTTTCCAAAAGTCACTCATTCACATAATAAAAGATACCTTTATTGCCGTACTTCAGAAATTCATAGGATTTGAGGAGCTGTGAGCCAGGAAGTGTGGAGGAAGCCCAAATGTATATAAGAAATATATTTTGGTGATATGAGTGGCCAAATAAACATTTTCCCTGTAAATTGCAATTATCACAGTGGCAAAGTTGATAGTATCTATTATCTTACAGTTTTGGAGGTCAGAAGTCCAAAATGAGTTTGACTGAGTTAAAATCAAGGTGTCAGCAGGGCTTCATTCTTCTGGAGCATCTAAGAGAAGAATCCATTTCCTTGTCTTTTTCGGCTTCTGGAGACTGCCCACATTCCTTGTCTCATGCCCAATCCTCCCTTTTCTAAGCCAGCAGTGTAGTATATTCATATTTCTCTTCCTCTCGCTCTTAACTTCTGCTTCTGCTGTTATATTGCCTTCTCTGACTCTATCATGCTTCCCTCTTTCCCTTATAACATTAGGTCAGACATGAGTGGGTCCCTTCCCTGACCTGGATAGGGTCATCTCTCCCTGACCCACCCAGACACTGGTGATCAGAACATATCCAGAGACTCTCCCTCTTGTAGCCAAGGACCACCCACTAGGTGTCCAGCCACATCAAGACTGAGCAAGATAAACCCACCAGCACAGGTTGGCACCAAGGCACCAAGACCTAACAGGTAACTCAGAGTAACGTGGGGTGGTTCATTAGCATTGCGGTTCCGTACCCCCTCCCCATGGGTTTTGCTTGGATGTTTATGGTGAGTACCTGTGCACCAGGAGAAAAGCTATATAACCTAAAACTGTCAATCAATCTGTCAGTCAAACGATTCAGGACACAGGGAGTGGCCACCACTCTACAAAACCCAGCCCTACCCCGTTGCGAGGCCGCTTCTGGTTTCCAGACAGCTCACGCTCATCCTTTCTCAGGAGTGTGCTTTAGCTCTGCTTAATGAAACTCTTGCTACTTAAAGCCACTCTATGTCTCTCAATTGAATTCTTTCTCTTTGAAAAGACAAGAACCAAGGACTTGCTGTTCTGCTGTTGACAATAAGGCTTCCAGAGATTAGATTGAGCCTGTCCAAATAAGCCAGGATAATCACCTCATCTCAAGATCCTTAATCTGCAAGTTAGCATATTCACAGCTCCAGGGATTAAGACATGGACACCACTGAAGCAGAAAGAATATTATTCTATGTACCACATCTTCCTTTAAGACAAAGGGTCCTCTGTTTTTCTTTCCTATACTCTATTCCCCTATACTCTATTTTAGTGATACCTATCTCCTTCACAGCATTCCATTAAATTTTATCTGTCCTGTGTCTTTATCTCAACTCTGGAAGACTATAAAGTATGAGGAATTAACTAGTACCAAATATCCCAAGGGGCTTCCCTGATGGCTCAGACAGTAAAGACTCTGCCTGCAATGCAGGAGACTTGGGTTCAATCCATGGGTCAGGAAGATTACCTAGAGAAGGAAGGGAATGGATACCCACTCCAGTATTCTTGCCTAGAGAATCCCATGGACAGAAGAGCCTGGTGGGCTACAGTCCACAGGATCAAAATGAGTCGGATAGGACTTAATAGTTTTCTGTGTTGCTTGCACCTCATGTTTACATTTTAACCCGATTGTTAATGCCTCAAAGAAGAGAATGATAATAATAGGGCTTTCAGATACTCGGTGAGGAGACTATACAAATGGTGTTTTAGAGTCCACTTGACTGTCCTTCAAAGCTCAGCACAGGATGTTGTCTTCCTGGAGATTATAAACTTCTGCAGGAGTAAGACATTATTACCAAATTACTGGCTGGGAGTCTGGGCTCTGGATTCAAATCCTGCCTGAGTTTAAATCTTTTTGTTACCATTTATTATCTGTGTGGTCTTGGGCATGTTATTTAACCTCTTCATAGTAGTTACAACACAGACTATGCTGCCATAATGAAGACACTCCAAAATACATTGGTTCAAGCAAGATAGGAGGTTAGTTCTTATTAACATGATAATCTGAAGGTAGATTTAGGGCAGGCATGTGCCTTTGTCCCATAAACTTATCCAGGGACCTAGGTTCCTTTTCTGTTCTTCAGTCTTGTTCTTATAGTCAAAGCTGGCTTACTACTGCCCCACCCTTGTCCAAGCCTGGGGACAGAGTAAGGAGGACACAGACAGCAAGAAGCTTCCTCTCAAGAATGGGAACCCTGAACCTGCAGATGTCATTTCTATTCACATCTAAGTGGCCAGAACTGAGACAAGTGAGACTATTCTTGGGGAGCTCTGGGCCCAGGCAAAATTCCTGGGTTCTATTATTTCAGAAAAGAGAAGTTGGAAATCAGAAGTCTCTGCCATGTTCTCTGCAGCTTAGTTTTCTCATCTACAAAATAAGACCATGGTTTTAATGTTAAATCTAATCTAGACCCATAGAGAGGGTCTAGAACTGTCTGCAGCACATGGCATGTGTTCAGTAAATGCTAGTTTATATCATAATACTACTATATGCTCCCTTCCTCCCAGCCCATGTTTGGTCCTAATGTCTGCTCCAAGGTATGTTGGAGGCTCATTCCATGGGGTAACAGTCTCTTGGATGTGGAAGGACTGGCTGGTTTAAAGGTACCAGGGCAGGGTGCATCATCTGGCACTCACAGAGAGCCCAGCTCTCCCAAGGTACCAAACAAACGTGTGCTGTGATGAATTTCATCATCTCTTTATGAACACGGAGCAGGTTCAGCTTGAAGAGGAGAGCAAGGAAGGAGGGAAGCCAAAGAAAGAGAATGACTCTGAGAAGGAAAGGAAGACAATGGAGGAAAATGAGGAAAGCCAACCCTTCATGTGAATTAGAAAGACTCCCCTGTCTATGTTACACCATTTGTCTCAGTTCAGTTCAGTCACTCAGTCGTGTCTGACTCTTTGCAACTCATGGACCACAGCACGCCAGGCCTCCCTGTCCATCACCAACTCCCAGAATCCACCCAAACCCATGTCCGTTGAGTTGGTGATGCCATCCAACCATCTCATCCTCTGTCATCTCCTTCTACTCCTGCCCCCAATCCCTCCCAGCATCAGGGTCTTTTCAAATGAGTCAGCTCTTCGCATCAGGTGGCAAAAGTATTGGAGTTTCAGCTTCAACATCAGTCCTTCCAATGAATACCCAGGACTGATCTCCTTTAGGATGGACTGGTTGGATCTCTTTGCAGTCCAAGGGACTCTCAAGAGTCTTATCCAACACCATAGTTCAAAAGCATCAATTCTTCAAGGCTCAGCTTTCTTTATAGGCTAACTCTCACATCCATACATGACTACTGGAAAAACCATAGCCTGGACTGGATGGACCTTTGTTGACAAAGTAATGTCTCTGCTTTTTAATATGCTGTCTAGGTTGGTTATAACTTTCCTTCCATTTATCTCAGCATAGTCATAATATATGAATATATGCTAAATATGATATGAATGGTGCCCCCCTTAGAGGTATTCAGTTTACAACCTGTACAACCAATCCTAGAAAACCCATGCAAAGCTTGAGGGAGGGCAGGGGTGAGGATAGGAAATAAGAAAGGAAAGTCACATTGGTAACAAATACAAGAATAGAGGAAATGGCAATGCACTCAAATATTCTTACCTGGAGAATCCCATGGACAGATGAGCCTGGTGGGCTACAGTCCTTGGGGTTGCAAAGAGTTGGACACGAATGAGCACATATGCACAAGAATAGAGATTAGAAATAAATGTGATGTTATGGAAGAAAGTGAAAAAGAACTAAAGAGCCTCTTGATGAAAGTAAAAGAGGAGAGGGAAAAAGTTGACTTAAAGCTCAACATTCAGAAAACTAAGATTACGGCATCCGTTCCCATCACTTCATAGCAAATAGATAGGGAAACAGTGTCAGACTTTATTTTTTTGGATTTCTCCAAAATCACTGCAGATGGTGACTGCAGCCATGAAATTTAAAAATGTTTATTCCTTGGAAGGAAAGTTATGACCAACCTAGACAGCATATTAAAAAGCAGAGACATTACTTTGTCAACAAAGGTCCATCCAGTCCAGGCTATGGTTTTTCCAGTAGTCATGTATGGATGTGAGAGTTAGCCTATAAAGAAAGCTGAGCCTTGAAGAATTGATGCTTTTGAACTATGGTGTTGGAGAAGACTCTTGAGAGTCCCTTGGACTGCAAAGAGATCCAACCAGTCCATCCTAAAGGAGATCAGTCCTGNGTCTCACTCTTGCGACTGCATGGACTGTAGTCCACCAGACTCCTTTGTGCATGGAATTCTCCAGGCCAGAATACTGGAGTGGGTAGCCATTCCCTTCTCCAGGGGATCTTCCCAACCCAGGGATCAAACCTGGGTCTCCTGCATTGCAGGCAGATTCTTTACTGACTGACCTTCGAGGTAAGTACTTTAAGGTTGAAAATGATTGTAATCAGATAGCCACAGGTGGTTATTTAAAAATGCTCTTTTAAAAGCATTTCCATACAAATTATAAATGTCAACGTAGTACCTTCTGCATTGCACAGGCCTGGAGAAAGAAATCATTAGATATGTAAATTATTATTATCAAGTGCCCCAGAATATATGCATCTGCTATTAAATGTCATAAGAAGTATTTATTAAATATGAACTTAAATGTAAAAATGCCACTTAAACTACCATCTATTCCCGTTCTGGCAAAAGGCATTCAACAAATGGCAAAAATGCTTTCAGTTTTCCTCCAGTGAAAGCTTGCTCTACGTTATTATCTTCTGAATTGAATGTTTTTTTTCTGAATGATAGCTTTCCTCTGTCATCCAACTACAAAATTCTTGTGGTAATTGTCACGGTGTCTGATACATAGTCCTCAGTATCTTATGCACAGTTTTAATTAAATCCAGAAAGCTTCATTTCCACACTGCCACGTGGAACTGAATGGCTCAGCATTCATCGGCTGCAGCCTCGGTATCCAGCTTATAATAGTGTCTCTTGCTGTGTTAAACAGCTATTCCATCTGTATAGTTGTTGGGCTTGACCTTTTCATCTTCTAGTGTTCAGATTAACAGAGAGTAGAGTGGCTGAGAGCCCTCACTGATGAAATCTTTGTGCTTGCTTCTTAATTCAGAGTATGGTGGTAATAATAGTTCTTAACTTAAGCACAATCCATTTTAAAAGTTCTGTAATTGCTAAATTATAATAATCATAATCCTGTGCGATGACTGCAAGGGAGGCGATCAGAAAATATACTTTCATGTTTTATAAGGATTTTTATTTATCCATTTCAAAGCATGCCTGCTTGAAGCGATATATAGCCAGTATTTAAATTATGCAATTTTGAAGAGGCTATTGCTGCAATTACTTACTTGGAAATAATGAAGAACTTCTCATTCCATCACATTCTGCAATATGATAGCATATGCACCAATCTTCGGGTATACTGATAATCAGTAGCAAGATATAGCAAATTTTTTGAAACTGGTTATTTGCTGGCTTAAAATAAATAAGTGGAAAGAAAGAAATGTATTTCCATTTATCAAAGATGAATAATTATGTACATTTAGTAAACTTTATGCTCAGTTTGGAGATCATCTCTCATTTGCAAAGATGATATTCTCAGTCTTCATCACATTAAAGAAGCCCTGCTCGTGGTTTACCTCACTAAACATTGCTTTTGACCTGGGAGCACTTGGCCTACCATCTCCTTCACCTACTGTAAGCCAGACTAGAGTCTGAATGTTTTGACACTTCGTAGAACCTTGGTAGACGTATGCAAATTCAAAGGTTGAACATTACACATTTATAATAAAAGCTTGAAAAAGATTCTAAATATTAGTATTTAAAACGCAACACCCAGGACCTCCCTGGTGGCCTAGTGGTGAAGACTGTGCCTCCCAGTGCAAGAGGTGCCGGTTGGAGGCGAGCTAAGATCCCACACGCCTCTTGGTCAAAAATCCAAAACACAAGACAGAAGCAATATTGTAACAAGTTCAACAAAGACTTTAAAATGGCCCACATAAAAAAATAAGATAAAACACAACATCCAACAACCGGTTCCTAAGTGAAAAGAGAATTTTACAGTTTAACCTAAACTTAAAGAAGGTTGAAATCTGAGTATCATAATAACATAGTCTGAGTGAAATCGAATATACATTAATGAGTTCCCTCTAATATCATCCACTGATTAAATTAGCATATTTAAATAGCATAATCAGGTGAGTTCAGTTCAGTCACTCAGTTGTGTCTGACTCTTTGTGACCCCATGAATCACAGCACACCAGGCCTCCCTGTCNTCCCTCTAATATCATCCACTGATTAAATTAGCATATTTAAATAGCATAATCAGGTGAGTTCAGTTCAGTCACTCAGTTGTGTCTGACTCTTTGTGACCCCATGAATCACAGCACACCAGGCCTCCCTGTCTATCACCAACTCCCGGAGTTCACTCAAACTTAACATCCATTGAGTCTGTGATGCCATTCAGCCATCTCATCCTCGGTCATCCCCTTCTCCTCCTGCCCCCAATCCCTCCCAGCATCAGAGTCTTTTCCAATGAGTCAACTCTTTGCATGAGGTGGCCAAAGTACTGGAGTTTCAGCTTTAGCATCATTCCCTCCAAAGAACACCCAGGGCTGATCTCCTTCAGAATGGACTGGTTGGATCTCCTTGCAGTCCAAGGGACTCTCAAGAGTCTTCTAATAGATACTGATTAAAAAATTAGGATAGCTTAAAAATGCAAATGGATGATGGATAAGCTCGCATGTATATTACCTTGACATTACTTGTAACAAGTCTCCCTGAAAAATCAGATTTCGAAGTTTTAGACATATTTTGAAAAGTGAAATTGTTTGTTGTTCAATCGTGTCTGACTCTTTGTGACCCCATGGACTGTAACCAGCCAGGTTCCTCTGTTCATGGGATGCTCCAGGCAGGAATGTGAGAGGGGCCTGCTATGTCCTTCTCTAGGGGATTTTCCCAAGCCCGGGACTGAACCCAGGTCTCCTTCGTTGCAGGCAGATTCTTTACCATCTGAACCACCAGAGATTATTTAAATCCCTACATTTTCTAGATGATTAAACTGGAATTCAGAGTTGTCAGGAGGATTGCTGATGGTCGCAAATCTAAACAGTAACAGGACTGAGAATGTCAGTCACTGCTCCACTCCCCATGTGGTATTCTGGCCAGCAAGACTTGGTTTAGAATCTTATGTCTATCGCTCAATGTTTTGGGACCTTGGGAAGTTTACTGAAACTGTACAGGACCAGGGTTTCCCCGTTTGTAAAGAGTGAAAACATATGAGAGGAGTTGGTAAATATCTTTAAATGCGTGGTCAGATGACATCATATCTACTCAAAACCGGCAGGTATTATTATTCTTAAGGTCATTTATGCAACCTTGGCAAGCTTTAAATCTACATACAATTGAAGGAAAAATAATGAATTAAATAATCCTTGGGCTTTCTCTGGATGAAGAGAAAACATTTTTCTGTGGTGCGCTTTCTGTTATAGATATCAGCATTTTGCAGGACCTCATTAAATATTTAATCACTTAAAGGAAATATTCTAACTCAACTCTGCTCCAGTTCTTGGTATTACTCAAGGGTAGAAAACCTACAAAAGTGTCTCTTTCCTTTAGAAGAGATGCTTAGTGAGTGTTTGCACACAGGTTTGTGATGAGAAGTTAGTTTCTGGTTTAAAAAATAAGTGGATGGCTAAAGAATTCTCTTTGCAAAAGAGAAGGATCGTATGTAGGGACACATAATACTATTGAGTGAAAGAGGGAGATTCAAAGAGAGGAAATGCAACCAGCAACCGACTTTTTAGGAAATAGCTCAATAATTTCAAGAACACTTTTAATATTAAAATTTTCCACTGAGGTCTAATAATACATATATTTTCATCTTTTTTTTAGCTAAAATTTAGTACCAAAACTTTGGCTGTACAGTGTTATGCCAAGAAAAATCAAAATGACCCTGTTAATAACATTTTGATGCAATGTGAATATTTTCGGCAACCTGAAAGAATGATGCCTAGGACTAGTTAATTCCAGAAAAACATCTATTTCTGCTTTATTGACTATGACAAAGCCTTTGACTGTGTGAATCACAATAAACTGTGGAAAATTCTGAAAGAGATGGGAATACCAGACCACCTAACCTGCCTCTTGAGAAATCTGTATGCAGGTCAGGAAGCAATAGTTAGAACTGGATATGGAACA
>SJYV01013236.1:218867-268991 GCA_006410875.1 Neotragus pygmaeus | reverse complement strand
CAATGAATAGTCAGGACTGATCTCCTTTAGGATGGACTGGTTGGATCTCCTTGCAGTCCAAGGGACTCTCAACAGTCCTCTCCAGCACCACAGTTCAATCCTGGGAATCAGGAAATGTCTGCATCAGAACATGGTACATACAGTGAGCAATCAGTGAAGGACATACGGGAGTGAAAAGTACTATTCTATGTGCGTAGGAGTGACACAGTCACAGGCTGCATCCCGGGGAGACAGAAAAGCAGGGTACAGGAAGTGTCCTTGGCATTGACACCCATTGAAGGGAAGAGAGAGAAATTGAAATGAGCAGGAGTCAAGCTGTGACGCGGAAACCGCAGACACCTCGTCCAGTCATTTCGGGGACTCTGAAGTACGAATCCACTTAAGAAATGTCCCGCACTAAGCTTAGAAAGTCAAACTTTTATATCCTCTTCTCAACGAGTAGTTGGGTCCGGCTTTTCAGCCCACCCTACCGCAAAGGGGGCATGTCTTTGAGTGATGCTCTCCTTCTCGGTTCTTGCAGTGTCTGAAGAGGGCTGACAGTTCAGACCGTGCCCCTGGTGACGACTCCTGAAGCTGAAGCAACGAATCTTTCATTTCTGGGATGGGGTCTGGG
Organism: Neotragus pygmaeus; assembly: GCA_006410875.1. NCBI lineage: Eukaryota > Metazoa > Chordata > Mammalia > Artiodactyla > Bovidae > Neotragus > Neotragus pygmaeus. The sequence continues at coordinate 268,378 of SJYV01013236.1, read as the reverse complement.
CAACACCTCAAAGTATCCACCACACTTTGTTGGAAAGATTGGGAGCTAATTTAATATAGTGAGAGAAACGTGGGAAGCCTGGCTAAGAGAGAATCTAAAGGATGGGGTAGAACATAAGACTGGAAACAATGTCAGGAGCTGGATCGGGAAAGCGAAAGTGAAGTAGCTCAGTCGTGTCCGACTCTTTGTGACCCCATGGACTGTAGCCTACCAGGCACATCCATCCATGGGATTTTCCAGGCACGAATACTGGAAGGACTTTGCAAACAGCGTCATGACTCTGGACCTCAGTTTAGAGACAAAGTGAAGCCAGTGGGATTTCTAAGAATAGGAGTGACATGGTTAGATTTGAAATTAATGGTCCTTTTTGCAGCCTTGTGGAAAATAGATTGGAAGGGGCCAGTAGTAATTCTGAGTAACCAGTATAGCCAAAGCCTCAGTGAGAGACAATTGAATCCTAGAAATAAAATTCTACTGGGGGAATACCACAGCTCCATATGTTGATCTAAGTGACTGTCAGATGTTTCTCCAGTAAAGATGGATTTATTTGGAATTTGCAGAGAACTGCAATTTGGGGTCGGCAACCATGGTGAACCGTGGGCAAGTCCGCGCCCAGCAAAGGGAGGGAGCACTTACAGAGAGGGGGAGGGAACTGGGATCACGGCAGAACCGCAGAGAAGGTTTCCAACGGCCGAGGCTCTCCAGGAGAGGGGGGGCTCTCTTCTTTCTGTTGAGCTTTCTTATCGCTTTAGGNACATGAGTTTGGGTAAACTCTGGGAGTTGGTGATGGACAGGGAGGCCTGGTGTGCTACAGTCCATGGGGTTGCAAAAAGTTGGACATGACTGAGCAACTTGAACTGAACTGATGGACTGAATTGTGTCCCTGTCCCCCCAAAATTTGAATGTTGACTGTATTTGAAGATACGGCCCTTAGGGATTATGATTAAATTATTATTATGGTTAAATCAGGTCAAAAGGGTAGAACGCAAATCTAATATAACTAGTGACTTTATGGGGTCGCAAAGAGTCGGACACGACTGAGCGACTTCACTTTCATGGATTGGAGAAGTAAATGACAACCCACTCCAGTGTTCTTCCCTGGAGAATCCCAGGGACGGAGAAGCCTGGTGGGCTGCCGTCTATGGGGTTGCACAGAGTTGGACACAACTGAAGTGACTTAGCAGCAGTGACTTTATAAGAAGGGGAAGAGATCCCAAAGATCTTTCTCTGTGTGCATGCACAGAGAAGAAGCAATCTGGAAAACAACCCTGTAGACACCCTGGCCTTGAACTTCTAGCCTCTATAACTATGAGAAAATAGATGTCTGTCACTAAGCCACCCAGTCTTTTGTTACGGTAGCCTGAGCAGAGTAATATAGTAGGAAAATGAGAAAAGGGTCATCACAGTAGAGAGAGGGAAGAGATCATAGAAAAAGCAGGGGCAGGAGAGAGAAGAGGTTCAGTTCTTCATATTGTGCATCTGGGACTTCAGGAGGGAGGTTCAGTGAATCTCCTATAAAGCACAGTCCCTGGGTGTTGTTTCAGTCTCTATGAGTAAGGCACTGCTGCCACCCGATGGCCACACACTTAATCCAGTCATTCACTCACTCAGCTAATTTCTGTTCAGCCCCTGTTCTGTGACAAGAGAATATGAGTAAACACTGATTAACACCTACTATGTGCTAAGCTCTGTCTCATTGCTTTACAAAGAAAAATTATTTAAGCTTCACCACAACCCTTTGGGTACTACTATCTCTTTGCCAGAGGAGGAAACTGAAATACTGAGAAATTCAGTAACTTGCCCAAGAACCTTTAGCTAATAAGTGAGACCGTCATCTTGAGCCTGGGAGTCTGGCTCCACAACCCTTTATAGACATGTTCTTGGCCCTTAAAGTTTTTTCTTATTAAGAGATAAACAATCTAGAAAAGGCAGAGGAACCAGAGATCAAATTGCCAGCATTCATTGGGTCAAAGAGAAAGCAAGGGAATTTCAGAAAAACATCTACTTCTGCTTCGTTGACTACATGAAATCCTTTGACTGTGTGAATCACAACAAACTGGAAAATTCTTAAAGAGATGGGAACACCAGACCACCTTATCTGCCTCCTGAGAAATCTNAAGAGAAAGCAAGGGAATTTCAGAAAAACATCTACTTCTGCTTCGCTGACTACATGAAATCCTTTGACTGTGTGAATCACAACAAACTGGAAAATTCTTAAAGAGATGGGAACACCAGACCACCTTATCTGCCTCCTGAGAAATCTGTATGCGGGTCAAGAAGTAACAAAACCGGACATGGAAAAATGAACTGGTTCAAAATTGGGAAAGGAGTACGTCAAGGCTGTATATTGTCACTCTGCTTATTTAACTTCTATGCAGATTACACCATATGAAATGCTAGGCTAGATGAAGCACAAGCTGGAATCAAGATTGCCAGGAGAAATATCAAAAGCCTCAGATACGTAGATGATACCATTCTAATGGCCGAAAGTGAAGAGGAATTAAAGGGCCACTTGAAGGTGAAAAGCAGAAGGAAAAAGCTGGCTTAAAACTCAACATTTGTAAAACTAAGATCATGGCATCCGGTCTCATTACTTCATGGCAAATAGAAGGGGAAAAAGTGGAAACAGTGACAGATTCTATTTTCTTGTCTCCAAAATCACTGTGGATGGTGACTGCAGCCACGAAATTAAAAGATGCTTGCTCCTTGGAAGGAAAGCTATGATGAACCTAGACGGCATATTAAAAAGCTGGGCAATCACTTTGCCAACAAAGGTCCATATAGTCAAAACTATGATTTTTCCAGTAGTCATGTATGGATGTGAGAATTGGACCATGAAGAATTCTGAGTGTTGAAGAATTGATGCTTTTGAATTGTGGTGCTGGAGAAGACTCTTAAGAGTCCCTTGGAGAGCAAGGAGATCAAACCAGTCAATCCTAAAGGAAATCAGTCCTTCATTGGAAGGACTGATGCTGAAGCTGAAACTCCAATACTTTGGTCACCTGATGTGAAGAGCTGACTCATTAGAAAAGACCCTGATGCTGGGAAAGATTGAAGGTGAAAGGAGACAGGGCGGCAGAGGATGAGATGGTTGGATGGCATCACTGACTCAAGGAACATGAATTTGAGCAAACTCTGGGAGATAGTGAAGGACAGGAAAACCTGGCATGCTGCATTCTATGGGGTCACAAAAAGTCAGACACAACTTAGTGACTGAACAACACAACAACAGCAACAACATAAAATTCTTACAATAAAAAATGTCAGCATATTGTTTTATTCCTTATAGATTCTGTTGTTGTTTCATTGTCAAGAATCTTCCTCCTCACATTCAACTGACTCATTGTGTATCTACTGGGTTAGGGCACTGGTCCAGACGGGAAGAGTTTTAAAAAATAGAAAGTCCACATTCCACAGGAGCTATTTTAGCAAGAGAAGAGAGGGATGGGTCAAGAGATAAGTAGAAGGCAGAGCAGGAGAGGGGAGGGAGAGAGAGAAAGAAACTGGAGAGCTGAATTATCTAACAGGGCAGCCACTAGTCACTGCTTAAATTCTAGCTAATTAAATTAGATTGAATTAAAAATTCAGTTTCTCAGTTATACTCAACACATCTCAAGTGCTCCATAGCCACATGCGGCTGATGTTACTACATGTGGCTACCATCACAGACTGCATAAGTACAGAACATTGCCATCATCACAGAAAATTTCACTGGAGAGTTATGCTGCAGATCCCTTATCCTGGAGAATGGGGTCTTCCCCAAGGATGACCTGAGCATGGGTCACACAGTGACCTCACCGCTGGGGGCCTGTAGATCAGTGACAAAGTTGGAGAACAGAAGAGCAATAATCTCAAAGCAAAATAGACAGTGCCCCACCTCCTCCTGACCCTACCCGGCTTGGGCTGAGAATGAAGATGTCAGATCTCAATAGAACTCCTTTTTAAGGTGATGGGATAGAAGAAAGAGGGGTCTTGCTCCTCCCTCCCACTGGGTCCTGGAGCTGGAGTCTGTTGTTCATCCCTCCCACAAGTCTTCTTGGCTGATGGATCTAGAAGGTAAGTGAAACCTTGCCTCCCAATCTCCACTTTGCTCAGGGACCTTTGCTTGCAGTCGGTACTCCATTAAGTTGTTCAGAAGCTGCCTGTCATTGCAAACTGAGCTGTTTAGGCCTCTAAGCTCTGGCCATGCCCTTATAAAGACCTGATGGTGCTTGTTTATGAACAGCTCTTTTTGTGTGTGACCATCATGCTTATTTGCCCATATGTGAGCCTCTGATTCTCCAGTGTGAATTTCCCCACTTGTAATAAACTGGTGGAGATGGATGATTCAGACAGGCTGGTAAAATCCAATTTTAATTTAGTCTAGAGAGAACCTTACTAAAACAACACAGACACAAACACACAGAATTTGGTAGCACCTAAGCCAACTATTGCTCTGCCCCACTCTGCATCGCTGCCTCACTAATTCTTTGTTTGGCAACTGTCCCTTCTCTTTCAATTCCACTCCAACCCGAGTCCCTTGATCATATCTTGTACCAAGTTCACTATCTTCCCTAAAGATGTCCCTGCTCTAGAACTATATTCAGTATTTTGTAACAGCCAATAATGAAAAAGAATCTGAAGAAGAATATATACATATGTGAAATAACTACACTTCAATTAAAACAAAAAATAAAAAGATGTCCCTGCTCTAGGCTCAGTCCCTTTCAAAACACTTTTCAACTAAATTCATTCAACAAATACTGAGCGTCTACTGCCCTCAAAGAATCATGGTCAAGTAGGGAGACATATTCATACAATGAAATAGATATAGACATGTAGATATATAGTGGAATATATTTGCTGGTTAGTGTTCCTTTGGTTGCAAATGATAGAAAAGTCCAACTGGCATAATATGAAAAAGGACTTCATTGGCACATGAAGTCAATGAGTATATCTTGGATTTCAGTGGGTGTGATCCAGAAGGTCAAACAATGTCACCAGCATACCTCTTCTCTTGCATTCTTTTCTTACTTTCTTTATTTTGGTGTCATTCTCAAACATAGCATGAGGACAAGAAGGCTGCCGGCAGCTTTGGGCTTATGATGGGGATGTCTAATGCAGCAAAAATTTGGTTTAAAAAAAAATACAACAACAACAACAAAATAAAGCTTTATCTTTCATGTGATCACTTATACAGATGACATTATATAGCATATATAATCCCATTCCTTCTCATAAATGAATTGGCCTCTATCCAGTCACACCGTTGTCAAATGTGCTATCCCACGGTTATGCATTTTATAGGAAATGTAGTTTCTCATTCCGGCTTTTGTTTCCTAAGATCTAATCTTGCAGACTTGTTTTAGCAACATGTTGCTCAGCGGAGCCCACCCAGCCTCATGAGACCACAATCTGACCCAAACAACCACAAAGAAAAGGAGCTTAACAGAATGTACACACAACCCACTCTGCCTGGGTATGGTTTGTAAATTTCAGGCTCTGAAATAGGGTCAACAGTCTTGTTATTTGTAGTCTCTGTGTTACGTCTTAACTAATTAATAAATGTGTACACATTAGGGACTTTGGCCAAATGTCCTGGTTATATTTTTTCTTTGGAAACTCTCCAAGCTCCACCCTGAAGAAACAAAGACCTTCCAAATGGTCTAAGCAAAAGGAAATATACCTTATTTGCAAGACTTGGTGCAGTGGGGGAAAGAAAGGAAGTCAGAAAAAGGCTTGTGGTGTAGCCAGGGTACAGGGCAGTGCTCAAAAAGGATGTGCTCTGGGGTCACACTGCCTGGGTTTGAGCTCCAGCTCTGCCTGTTCCAAACTGAGTGACTTGAGCAAATTACCTCTCAGAGCCTCGTTTACTCCTCTGTAAAACAAGGGCGATAATAATGCTGACCTCATGGTAGTAGCCAGTCCCCAACAATCCCCACCTCCTGCTTTTCCGGCTTTGTGCAATTCCCTCTATCGTAATCAGGGTTTTCTATGTGACCAATTGAACATTGCAAAGTGGTGGTATGTCACTTCAAGGCTCAACGATGCTTGCTTAAAGCTAGGAAGATAGCTGTCCAGTAGCTGCTAATTTCTCTTCCTCTAAGGGACAGGAAAACCTCAATGAATCCCTGCCTCGGTCATCAGACCAGAGTGGAGTGGACCATCCCAGGGTACACAGGCATCTTGTGTAAAATGCAGTGGACTCATTTTTTGGAAATACATCTAGGGGTTCAAGAAGTGTGAGTTATTTTTCTGAAATTGCCTTTGGTATCTGATTTTGCTCTTAACCACCAACCTCACTGGGAGTCCTTTCCCTTTCAATCTCCCTTCCAAACTTGACACATTCATCCAGGAAGGGGTTTCCAGAGTGGGCTGGACACATGCACACAGCAATCATGTGGATTCGGGCATAAAGTAGTAAATCTCGAATATTATTTATGTATTTGCTCTGTTTCACAGGTATGACTTCTGAGATATGATCATAAGCAATTATATTCTGTTCTTCTACTCTTCCTGTAACTTCCTTCAGTGGGTAGTATCGCCCCTGTTAAAACCTCCTGCAGGCTCATGACTTTTCTAGACACTCAAGCCACTCAGAGTTCTAAAATCACATTTCACAAATTGCAGCCTCAATTCCGAAGGTAGAATGTAGCATAAATGAGCACCAGGAAAATGAGAGAACTAAAGATTCTCCTACTCCAGGATAAAGTGGGCACGTTGATCTGATGAACAAAGCAATGATGATTAGTCAGATAAGAAGGTAGCCCCCCACCATGCCAAATAAACATTATTAAGATGGCTATTTTATTTATATTCATGGTCATTAACAATGAACCTTGCCCTCGATGTATTTTGTGCCTTTGTTGTTGTTTTAGTCACTAAGTCATGTCTGACTCTTTTGAAAACCCACGGACAGCAGCCTGCCAGGCTCCTGTGTCCATGGGGATTCTCCAAGCAAGAATACTGGAATGGGTAGCCTTTTCCTTCTCCAGCGGATCTTCCCAACCCAGAGATCAAACACACTCTCCTGCATTGGCAAGCCAATTCTTTACTACTAAGCCACCAGGGAAGCCCCATTTTGTGCCTTAGATATTCATTAATTATATTAACACATGTAGAGAAGTTATAAATATTTACTGAAGGTGTGTCCCAAATTTTTATTGTTATTAGTAATTTAAAAATTTAGAGATCCCTGCTTTATGGTTCAATGCAAAGATGCCCACCGATCTTTCTATTGAATTCTATAGCATTTGCAGACTGATCCATCTGAGTGCCCTTTAATTAGTCAGTCTTCCACACTGATCTTTGGTGGTTTCACTTTATCATCTCCATTTTCCCAATAGGTGTATTAACTTCCCAGGCACAAGCAGGCATCCATGAGGCTTGATACCCATGAAAGCTGTCTGATGATGCTGCCATGTTGTGGTTATGCCTGCTGTGAATGCCCAGGTTTAGGAGTTCTGTGGTCTTTCCAAGTGAAGACCAAGATTTTGGGGGGATGTGTGTGCGTGCTCAGACTGAGCGACTGACTGAGTCAGTCGTGTTTAACTCTCTGCAGCCCCATGGACTGTAGCCCATCAGGCTCCTCTGTCCATGGGATTCTCCAAGCCAAAATCCTGGAGTGGGTTGCCATTTCCTATTCCAAGGGATCTTCCCAACCCAGGGGTCTAAACTGAGTCTCTTAAGTCTCCTGCATCTACAGGCAGGCAGGCAGATTCTTTACCACAAGGGCCTCTTGGAAGCCCTAGGGGGAGGGAGTGAGAAGAAGGAAAATGGAAAAACACGCAAAAGAATCTGGATGATCTGCTCTGCTTGATTCCTTAAAGATCAGAAAAGGACGGCTTTAAGACTTCCTTACATCAAATCTATCACAAAATATCACTTAATTTCTAATTTTATATTTATCTAGTTTAATGTTCTGCTCAGAAATAAACAGGAAGCATTTGAGGACTGAGATATTGAAAAATTCTGGGAACCCAAACCGTCTTAGAGGAAGCAATCGCCTCTGCTTCTGTGACTGGGACTTTTGTTTCTGCCATTCTCCTTGTTGCTCGTCACCCCTCCATCCCCACCCCATACCCTCGCTTCTGTTACTCAGTCCGCACCTGCTGAGGACCCAGTGGGCTGTTTTGTACTGAGCTGGTGCTTCAAGACAGTTAAAGTAGGCTTGGAAGAAGCTTGCCACCTTAATTACTTTGGGAACAGAGGGAGAGAGGTTGAAAAAAACAAACGCAAACTAACCGAAGGACAAGAAATATGTTGATTCCCCTTATTTGTAGCAATTACGTTTCATAAAGTCACCTCAAGTACTGAATTAGTGAATGCTGTGCTGGTCCCTGGCTCCCAGGAGAAATACAGTAGGGTACCGAGAGCCTTGGATCATAACATTTTCATCAGTCAGTCAATAGGTAAGCTTGCTTTATGTGTGTTTTTGTCTAAAGGCACCTGTACTCCTACAAATACCATACAGCTTCATTAACACTGAACTAATAGCTGACAGCATGTAAACTGTGCTGAGCGAAGATCTGAGTGAAGCTAACCTATGTACATTGCCCGTGGGGCACATCACAGCTTTCTCATGTATAAGCACACTAGACACCATTCCAGCATGGACTTGGAGGGCTTTGTTTTAAACAGTGAAATCACCAACAAAATGCATGAAAATGTGAAAAACGCCATTAAATAGCCTACGAAACCGACACGTGTTCACAGCATAGCAACAGAAGCAAGAAGGCTAAGCTCAACCTCAGCTGCACAACTTGAAATTTCCACAGCTCTCGGCACACACAGATGACCACAAGTGTTGATTTGTGGGTAAAAAGTAAATTCTAGTGAGTAGACAAATTCAGAAACATGAAATCTGCCATTAATGAGGGTTGACTGTGTGTGTGTGTGTGTGTGTGTGTAAAACTTGCATTGAGAAAATGTAAAGACCCAAAGAGAAAGGAAAATACTTTGGGAAAATATTCGTGGAGGAAGAGGGTAGTGAAGAGAGGTGAGAAAATGGGATTTTCTAGGAACCTGGTGAGCACAGCTAACCACGGTGAAATGTGTCTAGGAGCCAAGAGGAAGCAGCTTGGAAGGGTGGTGGGAACCAGGTAGAGGAGGAAGTCCACGCCTCAGCTTGAGAAATAGTCGAGGCACCTCTGCTGGAGAAGTGGAAAGCAAGTCAACTATGGGAGCTTACTTGAGTTGCTCAACTCCAAATACTAAGTAAGAGAGGCCTTTCAAAAGAGATGACAAAACAAGAGTTACTTCCTCAAACAGATTTGTAGATGAGAAAAATGTTTAGAAAGAAAGCCTGTGGGGGGATGGAGGAAGGTCTTTGGTCAACACATATTTCACCAGCAGGTAGTTAATAGCCTGCTCTGTTGGCAAAGCAAGAGAAAATGGGCTCAGAGTCAACCAATAAGAGGCAGAAATACTTTTGAAAGTATGCTTTAGAGAATGCTTTTGAAAACACGACCCTGTAGACACTTGTCAAATCCCACTCATTCTTTAGAACAAAAGGTGGAAGTACCTGTTCTGATGAAATACCACTGGCTACTTTGTCGGAAAAGTATAACTAGACCTGGAATCTCTGAGTCAGGAAAAATTCCAGTAGAGCTGAACTTTGCAATCAGTCACACCTAGAAAAGAAATAGAAGTGACTGAGGGGACAGTGAAGTATGATTTGATTCAGTACTTGTGATAGCAACCACGGTTCTTGGTCTTCTCCAATCAATAGAAATTGGCTAGAGGCCAGACAAGAAATTCAGGCAAGGATTTCAGGCTGGCTTAGCTGGTTTGCCAATCCCTTACGTAGTATTGTATGCAGGGGGGACATGCAGTACACATATTTTTTACCCTGATCTTCAGAAATGTCCTTGTATCTTTTGCTCCAGAATTTGCCTCAACTGTGTGCACAGAGTTATTTTAATTTCCTATAGTTTCTTTGTATTTTGTAGCTCAAGGAGAGGTATGTACAGGTGCAAGCTTTGCAGCATTGCAACAAAGGGTCCCAGGTTCCAGCCTGTCTCACTTGCAAAGAAATCTTTTTCTTATAACTGGAAAACACCTTCCCTCCATCCCTGATCCATGAGTCGAGATCCTGGTTTGCCCCACTGACTGATTTTTGGCTTGGTGCAAGGGTCCCAAAGGAAATTTCTGGAAAAATGCTGTTAAAACTTAAAAGCAGCACATCAAAACTTAGCTATAATGTGTTCACCAGAGACATGTTCTGGAATTGTCCCAAGCAGTATAAGTCCCAGAACTGAAAATCACTCTAATGTGCATCCATAGTAGAATGGATAAGTAAATCATGGTCTGTCCACACGTGTCATACCACACAGCAATGAGAATGCACAACAGTGTGGAGGGCCCACAAATACGAGCTGCAGATGTCAGGCTCAAGAGGACCTCTCCTGCATGTTTCCATTTGGCTCAGTGGTAAAGAATACGAGTGCCAATATCGGAGATGCAGCTTTGACCCCTGGGTTGGGAAGAGTCCCTGGCGAGGAAAATGGCAACCACTCCAGTATTCTTGCCTGGGAAATCCCATGGACAGAGGAGCCTGGCAGTCCCCAGGGTCACAAAAGAGTCAGACACGACTTATCAGCTAAACAACAAAAGGAAATATAAAGAGCTCAACAGTAGAAGGAATGAGTTATTGCAATTCAGGCAGCAGTTATCCCTGGGGAGTGAGATTTATAGAGACTGGAAGGGAATTTGACAAGGCATCTGGTGGTGGGGGAGGGGTGAGTGGTCAGGCTCTATGTCTAACCTAGCTGCTGTTTGCACTGGGTGTGTTCAGTTCAAGTTCAGAGGGTAATATACTTATTTTCTTAATTGAAGTCTAATTGCTTTACAACACTGTGTTAGTTTCTGCTGTACAACAAGAACCAACTATGTGTATGCACATACCCCTGTCTCTTGAGCCTCCCTCCCAGCCACCCCATGCCGCCTCTCTGGGTCATCACAGAGCACTGAGTTGAGCTCCTTGTGTTATACAGCAGCTCCCTACTAGCTGTTTCACACCTGAACATATAGTGTATGTATGTCAGTGCTACTCAGAGAATGATATACTTATGAGAGGTGCGCTTTTGAGAATGGAGAGTTTGCTTTAAGAAAAGTGTTTTTGAAGTGTTTACCATTAGCAAGAGGGTGGTAAGGGCATTCCCCGTTGCAAGTAAACACTCTACCTCGTGATATCACAGGACAAGGAAGGGCTCAGAGGGCAGTGAGCCCTCTTTGCTCCAGAGTCAACACAGATCAACACACCGAGTGGAAGGATGCCTGGAGCCTCATACAAAATCTCATTCATTCATTCATTTACACCGGTATTTATTCAAACTACACACATGCTCAGAGAGAGAAAATATACCATCTGGGACTTAAGTAAACAGACAGTTATACACAAGGTGGGAGGTGCTGTGCGGGCGGTGACAATAGGGTGTGAGGGGAGTATTGACTGGAGGGTCCAGGGCTGTCAGCTCCAAGAGGAGGGGTCTTGTGAAGTTTGATTAACCCTGGAAATGAGCTTCCTTGACTTCCAAAGTATCCTTTGAGCCTGTAACATGTACATGAATCACCTGGGGAATCTTGTGAGATGCAGATTCTCATCCTGTAGGTGGGTGTCCGGGGTGTTGTGGAGAGGTGGGGTGGTGGCTGAGGTCTGTTGATGCAGGAACCACTCTGTGAGTTAGGAGGGTGACCGGCAGTAACTCCCCAGCTCCAGCCCAGGCACAGCTTGACAATCTATCTTTTTCAGGCTGGTCCCTCTGAGGGCACAAGCAGAGAAACAAAAGATGGATCTAGGTGGCAGACCAGCTCCCTGGTGAGGTTCTCCAGACCCTGCCTGCCAGTCAGCCATGTGAGGGCCCTCCTCTGCCCCCCAGCACTCTCCCTCTTTTCCCTCCAGTCTGGGTCTGGGCAGGAGTCTAAGGGAATCTCTTTCCCTTAAGGAACCAGTCAATATTAAAGGAAACCAACCCTGAATATTCATTGGAAGGACTGAAGAAGAAGCACCAATACTTTGGCCACTTGATGCAAAGAGCTGACTCAGCGGAAAAGACTTGATGCTGGGAAAGATTGAGGGAGGAGGAGAAGCAGGCAACAGGATGAGGTGGTTGGATGGCATCACCGACTCAATGGATATGAGTTTGAGCAAATTCTGGGAGATAGTGAAGCACAGGGAAGCCTGTCATGCTGCAGTCTATGGGGCCGCAAAGAGTCTGGACACAACTGAGCGACTGAACAATAACAATGGAACAGGTATATGTGATGTCCTTCACATCCTGCCAGTGAGTCAGAAAATCGAGGAAATGATTTCAGCCACCTTTAACTCCCAAAAGAAGGGCCCTGACATGGAGCAATGGAGGTGGGTGGGCTGGAGGTGGAGGGGGTGGAGTGGGGGTTGGGTAGAGGCCTCCAGCTCCAGGGGGAGCAGAGGTCTCCAGCAAGGTGTGTTCAGCACTGCTGAAGCAGAGCAGGTGGAGGTGAGACTGCAGGGCTCCCGTGCTGGCTAGGGAGCTTCGTAGAAACAAGTCACAGAAGGCTGTTTCTGGTTCTATTTGCATATTTGAGTTCTGGTAATAATATAGATATTAAAATATCTACAAGTAATCTTTTTGAATAAATAGGTAGTATGTTCACATATATCAAAATTCAAAGGCTTCACTGGTTACTTGGGCTTCCCTGGTGGCTCGATGGTAAAGAATCCAGCTGCAATGTAGGAGACCTGGGTTCAGTCCCTGGGTTGAGAAGACTCCCTGGAGAAGAGAGCGGCTGCCCACTCCAGTATTTTGGCCTGGAGAATTCCATGGACAGAGGAGCTTGGCAGGCTAGTCCGTGGCGTCGCAAAGAGTCAGACACAACTGAGCGACTTTCATTTTAACAGGTTACTTGTTTGAAATACTTACCTCTCACCTCTGTTTTTTAGCCATCTCACTTCCCTTCCTCGTAGCAAACCATGCTATGAGTTTTTTGAGATCCTTCCAGAATACAAGCAATTTTTACCTATACTCTCCTTCCCCTTTTATATAAAAAGAGGCAGTCATCCATAATCTTATTCTGTCAGACTTCCTGACCACGCCCACCCCCTTATCTTTTCAGCTATGAACTTTGATTTCAACTGCCCGTGGCTCCCCAGGAACTCCAGCCCCCTGTCTCTGCCTCCTCATGGTCTCTCACCCCTCTTGTGTCTGTTCCTTGCTCAGTCTTCACTAAACCACACCTAGGCCACATCTACCAAAAAGTAGAGAACATCTAGAGCAAACATTGATGGGAACTTGAAGGCTTTTAAGCAGGGTAGTGAAATGATTGGAAAAAATGTTGCAGCAGAAAACACAAGATAGAGGGAAGAAAGCCTATCTTGATCACTTTTTTCAAACTTATGTAATAGCTCAAAATAAGTGGTAACAAATGGATGGACAAGGGTAAGTGTCTGGGGNAGGGTAGTGAAATGATTGGAAAAAATGTTGCAGCAGAAAACACAAGATAGAGGGAAGAAAGCCTATCTTGATCACTTTTTTCAAACTTATGTAATAGCTCAAAATAAGTGGTAACAAATGGATGGACAAGGGTAAGTGTCTGGGGCAAAACTGAAAAACTCATCCAACTGAAACAAGGTGTCTTGGTAAAGACTGAATTCCCAGGAGATGACAGCAAACCCAAAATAACTGTCTTAAAGCAGAATTTTATTTCTCTTTCAGGGAAAAGAATCTAGTCCACAGGGGCCTTCCACGACCACCAGACAACTGGCCACTTACAACCCACACTTCCAACTCCTTCTATGCTGCAGCTCCACCACCTTCAAGAATGGTTCCAACCTCATGATACAATATGACAGAGTGCCAGACAAGTCTGCATTCCACATAACAGAATTTAAAGAGTGTTTTTTTAAAGTCCCTGTTAAGGACACTCTCTTAAAGTCATAATTGACAATTCTGCCAGAACTTAGTTACATGGCCATGACTTCAAAGAAGGCTGGAAAATGTAGTCTTCTGAGAGGCCATGTGTCCAGCTAAACATTGAGGGTTTTACTACTTAAAGATGAAAAGAAATATATATATTGGGGAATAGTTAATGTTCTCTATGTGTCAGATGTATAATCTTGAGAGGAAAGAAGCAAGGCAAAGTGTTAAGGAGTGTGTGCAGCATTGAATAAACTTTGAGAATTCTCTACTCCCAGAATTTTTCTTTCCAATACTTTGGCCACCTGATGCAAAGAGCCGACTCATTGGAAAAGACCCTGAGGCTGGGAAAGATAGAGGGCAAGAGAAGAGGGTGGCAGAGGATGAGATGGTTAGATAGCATCACTGACTCAGTGGACATGAGTTTGAGCACGCTTGGGGAGAGAGTGAAGGACAGGGAAGCCTGGCGTGTCGTAGTTCATGTGGTCCCAATTTAGCGACTAAACAACAGCAACCAGGTGAGTCACAGAGCAGCAGAGCTGAAATACCTACTGTTCGTAATGCTCCGTAAATATGTGTGCATTTTTCTTCATAGAACTTCACGTAAATCATCTTTTTCATCCTTAGTAAAATCTCCTTTTGATGGGAGTTTGGGATTAGCAGAGGCAAACTATTATATGGATAAACAACAAAGTCCTACTGTTTAGCACAGGGAACTATATCCAATATCCTGTGACAAATCATAATGGAAAAGAATATGAAAAAATATATATATACACATATATACATATATATATATATGTGCATGTGTATACATATAACTGAGTCACTTTGCTGTACAGAAGAAATTAACATAACACAACATTGTTAATCAACTGTCAGTTCAGTTCAGTCACTCAGTTGTGTCCGACTCTGCGGCACGCCAGGCTTCCCTGTCCATCACCAACTCCCGGAGTCTACCCAAGTTCATGTCCATTGAGTGGGTGATGCTATCCAACCATCTCATTCTCTGTCGTCCCCTTCTCCTCCTGTCCTCAATCTTGCCCAGCATCAGGGTCTTTTCAAATGAGTCAGCTCTCTGCATCAGGTGGCCAAAATATTGGAGTTTCAGCNTCGGGACTCCTCACAGCCATGCCCGAGGTAGTGGATACGTGCTCCTTGGCCTCCCCGGCGTCCGTCTGCCAGACCAAACACCTGCACCTGCGTTGCAGCATCGACTTTACTCGCCGGGTACTGACCGGGACCGCCGCGCTCACCGTCCAGTCCCAGGAGGACAATCTGCGCAGCCTGGTACGGTGGCACATGCTCCCGGGTGCCCGCCTCTCCCTGGCCACACGTCTCCCGTCTCTCAGCCCGCTTCGGCCCCTTCCTGCTTCACGCATCCGTAGATGCTCCTCCGCAGTCCACAACCCTTGTTGTACACCTCCTCTTCAGCCTCCACTCATTTCTCAGTGCCCCGTCTTCAGCCCTCTATGCATCCCATATCGATCCCTCCCAACCCAACTGGAGTCTCTGCATTCCTTCTTTACCCACTATGTATACCTGCCTTCTCCTCCACTCCTTTCCCCCAAAGCCTCCTTCGCGATTCCTGGACGCATCCTGGTGCCCATTCTACGCCCCGCTCCTCACCCAGCCCTCAAGTTTCATCTTAGCAGGAATTCTGCTTTCCCCGCTAATACTAGCTCCCAGCGCTAAAGCCGCCCCCTGTAGTCTCCCCATTTCCTCGGCCTGCAGCCCAGAACTCCCTCCTCAGGCCCCAGAATTCTTCCAGTCCCCAGCCCACTTTCCTCAGTCCACACTCTCAGCTAAGTCTCAGGCCCTCTGTCCTGCAGATTCTCAGTCCTACCTCTCCCTCCCAGGCCCCTTTATTTCAACCTGCAGATCTACAGGATATGACCGATCACCATCTCCCTGCCAGTTCTAAAACCCCCTAGAATTCCGAGCCCTGCTGTAATACTTTCAGTGTCTGCTTTATAATTCCAGGTGCAGCTGTCTCTAGTTTCATGGTTCTTCCTACCTTTGCTTCTTATCACCCTTCTCTGAGAATAATTTAAGGAGGGATGGGACATTCAAGCTTTCTAAGGATGTCTCAATACAATTGACTAATAGTTGGTTCCCAGCAGCAAGTAATATTGCACTTTCTTAGAAAATAAGGACTTCTCCAAGCTCTCGAGCCACCAGAATGATGAAAAACTTGTTTGTGGCTTTGTGAAGTGTTATTATTTTATCTGTACAACATATAGCCTATTTTCAGTGTTCTTACTCAAGCTGTCTGATAATATTTGAATTTCAAAGATAAGGATTTTTACAAATAAGAGGAACAAGAAAACTAGCCACATATATTGCATAGTATGGTGATAGCTGCTGCTGCTGCTGCTAAGTCGCTTCAGTCGTGTCCGACTCTATGCGACCCCATGGACAGCAGCCCACCAGGCTCCCCAGTCCCTGGGATTCTCCAGGCAAGAACACCGGAGTGGGTTGCTATTTCCTTGTCCAATGCATTACAGTGAAAAGTGAAAGGGAAGTCGCTCAGCCATGTCCGACTCCCCCGCTACCCCATGGACTGCAGCCCACCAGGCTCCTTCATCCATGGGATTTTCCAGGCAAGAGCACTAGAGTGGGTTGCCATTGCACTCCTATCATTCTCCAGGTGATAGCTACTACAGCCCAGCAATAAGCAACAGAGAAGGTATATTGTAAGCTTGATAGGGGGACATCAGTGGGATCCATTAATTGGGCGTATTAATAAGTTTAGATAAGAGTTGGTGGCTTTTATGACTTTTGCCTGCTTGAGTAATAGACCTGTATTTTGAGTTCGTTGATAGAAATCAATAAAGCACCTAACCTTACTTTGTTATTTAGCATTTTCCTAGACTAGTTCTGGTTTGAAAAATCGGTGGACTCCTCTATGTATTGATTTGTAGTCCCCAGAAGTACTATAAGGAAATAAATAAATCAAAGTACTATAAGCAAGATCACAACTATTTCCTTATAGGCTGCACTTTGTCTGCTTGAAATGCCAGGCTATCATTTATTATTGCAGACAGCTTTGCCCAGGCAGGATTGGCTGAACTGAAGTCCTCTTTCAGTGCAATCTCTCCTTTTAGTAAAAGAAAGTGAATTTTGATAGTTTGTCACTGCTTAATATGACCTTGCACTCCTATTTATAAAAATTAAACCTTTACCTCTGCTCCATGAGTAAGCTAGAGTTAGGACCCTTAAATTTTATGTCTGTTCAAAGTTCGAGTCTAAAAACTTGCCTTTTTTTTGCATTCTGCAAATTTCAAGAGAAGATTTTTAAATTGCTAATTCCAACTAGCCAACTATCCAGTTTCCTTTGTTTTTCCTTCTTATTTCTATTTTTGATCAATTTCTTAATAACATTTGTCAGTGAAATTTGAAGGGGAATTTCTTAAGTAATTTGGGAATGCTAGCTGAGGTTAGGACTTGAGATACACAGCTTAAACATTGCATTTCCTATTTTCTCTTGGTCCAGGATTTGTTTCATGCATTAATTGGCACCTACTGTTTCTCTGGGACTATGTTAAACCCTGGGAATGCAAGCCTAAGTAACATTCTTTTTCTTTTAAAGAGCCCTCAGTCTAATGGATAAAACAAATCCTTGTAATGTGGCACAGTAAATGCTGCTGGAGAAAGCTGGGCCACCTGCTGTAACAAACACAGAGGATACAGAAGAAGTTTCACAGAAAAATAGTTAAAACAGTCTTCTGATTCAGAACAGACTTGAAAAGTTTAGGCAATACAGAAAATAGAATATGTTCCACTGGGAAATGACCCAAATGATTCACCCTTATGGACACAGTGAAGCGAAAGTCACTCAGTAGTGTTCGACTCTTTGTGACCCTGTGGACTGTATAGTCCGTGGAATTCTCCAGACCAGAATACTGGAGTGGGTAGCCTTTCCCCTCTCCAAGGGATCTTCCCAACCCAGGGCTTGAACCCAGGTCTCCCATATTGCAGGCAGATTCTTTACCAGCTGAGCCACCAGGGAAACCCTTATGGTTATAAAAGTAGTATAAACATAAGTAGTTTATATACATAAGATACTCCCATCAAGTTTTTACAGCAAATCAGATATTCAGAAACAAGTACTGGAATACAAGCAAAGGAATACTTTTATTATTCTTAAGCTATAAAATCCAGTATTTCTGAATATGCAAGAGTGGGAAGATAATTTAATTTAGAGTAAGGGCAACCATTGAGGGACTCCTCAGAAAGAGTACTTCAAAAGGAATAATAATTGCCCATTGGAAGGAACACTGATGATACTCATAACAAATTTGGCTGCTCTTAAAAAACAAAGAAAAAGAAAGGGAAAATATAATAAAACCAGGATGGAAATTTCTTCCCAGCCAAAAACTCTTGATTCTAGATAAGAGTAAAATTGTTGAAATTTCCTCAACTTATCACCCAGTTAACTGATCCAAAAGAGAGGGGACTGGAAAGTGACTGTTTCTTGGCAGTCTAACTCCCCATGCTATTCTAGGCCAGATTTCAAGGGAAAGATGTCAGAGGTAGGAAGGTTAGACAGTGAGCAGTTCTGAAAGTCCACAGGGCCTGACCTAGGGTGGTGGTAGAAGGAAAAATAAAAGTATGAGGACAGTGTGAAAGAAAAATTTGCTAATTGGCTATGTGGGATTGGGAAGTGGGACCAATTGTGGATTATTTGAATGTTTCAAACCCTAGGTAAGTTGAGGAGTTCCATCAATGGAATAGAGACAACAGGAGAGAGAGCAAACTTAGGGTACAGAAGGGTGGCTTTGTTTTTAAAATCTTCAGGAGCCTATTGAATATGAGATGCTATTTCCCAGGGAAATGTTAACCAGGCAGTTAGAGATACCTGCTGAAGTCCTGGGGAGGGGAAGCAGCTGCGAAAGAGATGAGTAGTCACCTGTACAGAGATTCCAGGTGAAGATGTAAAAATGAGCAAGAACTAGGAACTGAAGAATATGGTAAGTAAACTGAAAGCCCAAGGCTAGTGCATGGGGACCTATCTAGATTTTGTAGCTAGAAAGGAGGGGGAGGAAAAAAGTAGTAGACAAAGAGGAGAATGATTGATGTGTGAATTCAAAGCAGCCAAGGAAAGGGCTTCAAACAGATGGTACGGTCCACTGGGGCCATTAGTGGCAGAGGTCCAGGTTACTGAACAGAAAAGACCTATTGATCAGGAGGACTGCCCTTCCTGTGGCACAAAAACTAGAAGTCAGAGTGAAGAGGAGAAAGGGAGGATAGATTGATGAGAAAGTGCAAATAGCAGCCATAGATAACCCTTGGAGTTAAGGAAGGAAGGAGAAAAGTAGAATAGTTATCAGAGGGGGCAAAGGGTTGAGTGAAGTTTTAAAATTAATATGGGAAGCTGGAAGCTTTAAGTTGTTTAGAGACAGGCTTGTGGCATAGGAAGATTGAAGATTCTAGAACAAGAGATTAGTTGAGACAGAATGAAAGGGTTCTAGGGCTTAGATAGAGGAATATTGGGATGGAAAATCCTCAGACACTTGTTGCCGCTCCCTTCCTGCCCAAAGCAGATAATCTGCCTGGCAAGTAGATATGCACTCCCAATCTCCCAGTAGCAGGGGTCCCCAACTTCCGGGATCTAATGCCTGATAATCTAAGGTAGAGCTGATGTAATAATAATAAAGTACACAATAAATGTAATGTGCATGAATCATTTGAAACTATCCCTCCAACCCCCCTGGTCCATGGGAAAATTGTCTTCTGTGAAACCAGTCCCTGGTGCCAAGAAGGTTAGAGACCGCTGCTCTGAAGGGCCATTTGGTCAGAGTTGCCGTAACCAGGTTGGACTTCTCTAGATACACAAAGGAGTGATGTACAGTCTGCTTATTTGCCTAATAAGCACCAAGATTTGTTTTAATTTTGGGATCTATGAAAGTAGTACAGAGCAGTAGGACGATATGAATTGTAGGAAGAAATACAAGGTAGTATATATTGAGGAGTCAAGATGAAAGACAAGTTATAGATGAGATTTTTCATAGTAGAGAAGTTAAGTTTTAGGACACAAAAGCAAAGGCCTTTTCATTTAGATCTGACTTTTACTTAAAGCCAGGGCTTCCCTGGTAGCTCAGACGGTAGAGGGGAAGTTTAGAGAAGGTGGATTGGGACCTGTGCTAACTGTCCACTCCTTTAATTCCTGTCTTTCACTCTGTATCTTACTCTGTCTTAAAGCAACTAGTTCTAATCTGAAATTGTAGTAAGGCTGTAACTATCATTTAGTTTTTCCAGTGCATAAAACAATTTTCCTATCATATAAAAATACTGATTTGTTTCTANTCCACTCCTTTAATTCCTGTCTTTCACTCTGTATCTTACTCTGTCTTAAAGCAACTAGTTCTAATCTGAAATTGTAGTAAGGCTGTAACTATCATTTAGTTTTTCCAGTGCATAAAACAATTTTCCTATCATATAAAAATACTGATTTGTTTCTAGATTCTGGATACAAAGGACCTCACAATAGAAAAAGTGGTCATCAATGGACAAGAAGTCAAATATACTCTTGGAGAAAGACAAAGTTACAAAGGATCACCAATCGAAATCTCTCTTCCTATTGCTCTGTGCAAGTATGGATATTCTCATCTTTCTCTTTTATGGCTAAATAAGGGGAATATGTATTTTTATTTTAGTTTTTTTTTCATTTCCTATTTTTAGTTTGTGTGTATGTAGTAATTGGTACACTCCTCCTACCAATATGCTGTTCAGATCGAAGCTTATAGTGAAAATTATATATTCCTAAGATACTAAAGAAATTCACTGTATAAAATACTCAAAAATAGGACTTGATAACTGTTACTTCTTCACTTATCATGTTAGTAATACCTAGAGTGATGGTGGGAATGCCTTAAGGAAGCATTTCAGGGTCACCTGGGAAGCTCTTACATGTGTATTTTTCACCTCCTCGCCAGAGGCTGGCCAGTTTTATTAATGGAGTAACAATGACAAGCACATAACCATTTCTATGTACTAATCTTGGGATAAGTGCTGTAGATGTATTCTTTCTTATAATCCCTATAGTAACCTTTTGTGGCATGATCTACATTATACAAAGGGTTACTATAAGGGTTTGGGCTTCCCAGGTGGCCCTAGTGGTAAAGAACCTGCCTGCTAATGCAGGAGATGTAAGAGATGTAGGTTCGATCCCTGGGATGAAAAGATCCCCTGGAGGAGGGCACAGCAACCCTCTCCAGTATTCTTGCTTGGAGAATCGCATGGACAGAGGAGCCTGGTGGGCTACAGTCCATGGGTCACAAAGGGACATGACTGAAGCAACTTAGCATGCATGCACTATAAGGATTAAAGACTACATCTATAGCGCTTATCCCAAGATTAGTATGTAGAAATGGTTAGGTGAAATGCTTACGTGTTTGTCATTGTTATTCGATTAATGCAAGTGACAAAGGGAAAGGGAACCTCAGAGAGAGAAGGTAACTTGTTCAAGAAAGTTAGCCAGATCTGTCATATTGGGAGTATATCCCACTCCTTGGTATATTGGGGAGGGAATAAATGGTGGAAAACCATTGGCCTAGAACAAAGTCAATCTAATCCCACCTTGTAGCAGCCAGTGTTTTCATATCTTCTCTTCCCATTTAAGAAAAAGAAAGGAAACACACGTAATTTGTGAGGTATATCATTAACCATATTCCACAGATGAAGCAACTCTGGCATAGGAAGGTCAAATAATTTGCTCAAGTTCACAGCACAGCCAAGTTCACAGTCAGTGGTAGAGTCAGGACTTGAGCGTAGCCACTGGCCTCCAAGGGCTCTTGCTGTTTCTTCATTAACAATGCTGCTCAATCTATCTGGGTGAAGGACCCAGTTTTTGTTAGTTCCAGTCCAGCACAGGCTAATACTTTTGTAAAATGCAGTAAAAACTAATTACTAGGAAGAAGAGATTAAATACAAACACATATGCTTTTATCATAGATTTAACAGACATGAACATTTACTCTCAAGTTCCTGACTTAACTCTTCAGCAACAGTTTGCAAACTAGCACTGCCCTGTGCTATGCTCTGCCACCCCTGCAGTGGTCGTCAGCATTCCAAAGTTATTTCTTCTACCTTCCCACCACTGTAAAAGATTGCCTGGTATCACAGAAAAAAAGCTGGGGTGTTCACCTAATACTAGTTCCTCTTACATCTTCCTAAGCAGTTACCATGTAGAAAAAAAGACTCACAGGCTGACATTCAGGTAAGAGCGTGCAAGGCAAACCTTCCTAGAACTTACTCTCAAGCAGTAATGAGACCTCATAAAATTCTGTTTATATTATTTGGTGTCTATCATGTTGTTTATGTATTATGAATTAAAATTTTAGTCAGACTGAATTGTATACTACTAATGTATTTGTTCCTTTCATACAGAAANGGATGAAAAGATCCCCTGGAGGAGGGCACAGCAACCCTCTCCAGTATTCTTGCTTGGAGAATCGCATGGACAGAGGAGCCTGGTGGGCTACAGTCCATGGGTCACAAAGGGACATGACTGAAGCAACTTAGCATGCATGCACTATAAGGATTAAAGACTACATCTATAGCGCTTATCCCAAGATTAGTATGTAGAAATGGTTAGGTGAAATGCTTACGTGTTTGTCATTGTTATTCGATTAATGCAAGTGACAAAGGGAAAGGGAACCTCAGAGAGAGAAGGTAACTTGTTCAAGAAAGTTAGCCAGATCTGTCATATTGGGAGTATATCCCACTCCTTGGTATATTGGGGAGGGAATAAATGGTGGAAAACCATTGGCCTAGAACAAAGTCAATCTAATCCCACCTTGTAGCAGCCAGTGTTTTCATATCTTCTCTTCCCATTTAAGAAAAAGAAAGGAAACACACGTAATTTGTGAGGTATATCATTAACCATATTCCACAGATGAAGCAACTCTGGCATAGGAAGGTCAAATAATTTGCTCAAGTTCACAGCACAGCCAAGTTCACAGTCAGTGGTAGAGTCAGGACTTGAGCGTAGCCACTGGCCTCCAAGGGCTCTTGCTGTTTCTTCATTAACAATGCTGCTCAATCTATCTGGGTGAAGGACCCAGTTTTTGTTAGTTCCAGTCCAGCACAGGCTAATACTTTTGTAAAATGCAGTAAAAACTAATTACTAGGAAGAAGAGATTAAATACAAACACATATGCTTTTATCATAGATTTAACAGACATGAACATTTACTCTCAAGTTCCTGACTTAACTCTTCAGCAACAGTTTGCAAACTAGCACTGCCCTGTGCTATGCTCTGCCACCCCTGCAGTGGTCGTCAGCATTCCAAAGTTATTTCTTCTACCTTCCCACCACTGTAAAAGATTGCCTGGTATCACAGAAAAAAAGCTGGGGTGTTCACCTAATACTAGTTCCTCTTACATCTTCCTAAGCAGTTACCATGTAGAAAAAAAGACTCACAGGCTGACATTCAGGTAAGAGCGTGCAAGGCAAACCTTCCTAGAACTTACTCTCAAGCAGTAATGAGACCTCATAAAATTCTGTTTATATTATTTGGTGTCTATCATGTTGTTTATGTATTATGAATTAAAATTTTAGTCAGACTGAATTGTATACTACTAATGTATTTGTTCCTTTCATACAGAAATCAAGAAATTGTTATAGAGATTTCTTTCGAGACATCTCCAAAATCTTCTGCTCTTCAGTGGCTCACTCCTGAACAAACTTCTGGGAAAGAGCACCCCTATCTCTTTAGTCAGTGCCAGGTAAAAAGGACTTGGGGTGGTTTATTATTCCCAGCTCATGCAACTGACTGGAGCAAAGTGGACAGTGGTCTCATGGATACTGGGATCTTACCTAAGATAGTATTTCATCTTATAAAGACTACATACATTTTCATTTGTATTCCTCACCATTAATACATTCATATATTACTTTTAAAAAGAAACTTCTTTTCATTTGAAATATGTCTACCTAGGCTGGACTATCTAGGTCATATTTATTAATATATTCATATCCTCAGCACCTACCACAGAACTTGGCATAGAGTGGGCACTCAATAAACGGTCTTAACATAAAAGGAAAATACTGCTAAACAAAATATGTACTGGTTATGAAAACTGCTTAACAATAAAGGGAAGGATCACATTTCCCATTCCTCTCGAGATACCATTGTCCAGAGATAACAAATGAGTTGGTCTGTATCCTTTCCAGATTTTTCTTACACATTTACAAATGTACACATTATGCATATATATTAATGTACCATTAAGATGATATGATTTAGACTACATCTATTTTCTGTTTAAAAACTAAAGAACATACTTAGAGATAGTCTGTCACAAGAATAATATGTGCCAAACTCCTGAAAGAAACAAAACTAATTCTTTTAGCAATCAAATAGTTTACAATGAAAAGAATTTACTTCATTAAACATTGACTATATTTCCAAGCATTGTGTAAGGTACTCTGCATATTTAATCCTTTAAATATTCCTCTGTGTAAGGCACTATGGTAGGCTCACATTTGAAAACAGGTCTATCAGAAAGGAAGCAATCAATGCTGGCAATGTTTACTTTTTATTGCCAATTGAAGTTTTATTTTTTATCGAAGAAACCCTCAGTTCACTACTCTGGAAGAGATACCATGTTCTAGGCAAGAATGTACCAATTATACACTCCATCTCTTATCTGATTTTCATCAGTAATTGTTTCGAAATGTCCATAAACTAAAGTTAGCAAGAAATGCAAGATCTGTGAGTCATAAGAATGTGAATTTTGAACATTCTATTCCATTTCTTATTGGAAGCAGTTTTCGAAATGGAGGAAAGCGATGTCAGTTGAATTACTACAGTTGATAGGAAGCACATAGACATGATTTTGCTTGATGAGTTTGCTTATAGCTGTTCTCTATGCATATTTTCCTGGGTTTGGTCTTATCCAGTGAAATACACATAAACCTCACCCCTGGCATTGCAGAGTCACATAACCAGGGACCTTTAAGGAACCCTAAATGCATGGTCTTAGAACCTTGTTTGGGGAGAGCAGACTATCTGATTCTTCTATTCTACTTAATCCAACTAGAGGTGAGGTCACTTGGATTCCTGCATCTTTGGAGAATCTATTAGATCTGAAGTGAAAAAAGCTGGTGTCTGGAGGATAGAAGGAAGTTTGCAGAGGTGTGAAGTGTGTCTGGGATTTATAACAGCCTCAGAGAGAGAGGTGAGCTCAGTGAGGCTGGGTTCCCTTTGCTCACCAGCAATAGATGCAGACTTATCTGACAACAGGCCAGAGTATAAAATCGTAGGTACTCTGGTCATTCTCATTGATGGAATTGATCATTATGACAGATGGTGCGGAAGCAAAGAAACGCTCTGCCTATTAGATGAATGAATATGTCTAGATGGTGTTAAAAGAGACTTTTCTTTCTCCCTCCTGTCTTCCTAGTGTTTACTTTCAAGGCTTGCCACAAGATCCAAATGTCAAACCTTAACCACATTGTCCAAGCTGTGTTTCTCAGAAAACTGGCATCCCATTAGACTGTCATAATTAACCAAAAG
This sequence comes from Neotragus pygmaeus, assembly GCA_006410875.1. NCBI lineage: Eukaryota > Metazoa > Chordata > Mammalia > Artiodactyla > Bovidae > Neotragus > Neotragus pygmaeus. The sequence goes on along the minus strand of SJYV01013236.1, from coordinate 242,980 downwards.
AAAGTGGGTTTTGTGTTGAAATAAGTATAAGAATTTGAACAGGTTTCTTTATTCTAGGTCTCTTCAGAGCCTTTGGAAAGCCAGTGTTGCTGGTGACTCTCCCAGACAGGCATGTAACATGCCATGGTCCTCAAATTTACTTCACTAAAGAGCCCTTTTTCGACAGGGTTCCTAACAACTTCTCACTGGGCGCTACTGTTGCTCGGGAATCATTGTTTAACGTTGCTTCAAGCTCCAACTGAAATGTGAGGGTGGGACGTACATTAAAAGGGGAAATTAGATTTTTTTATCCACAGATCTACTTTTGCTGCTTGAAAAGAACTGAAGAAATGTGAGACATTTTTACTTTTAAAAAGAACGTATCTAAGAACAATGCTGCAATTGTAATGACTTCTTAATGACTTATGAGTCAGGGAAATAGCTGTTTCTTTTTTCCCTCTCTCCCAGGCTATCCACTGTAGAGCTATTCTTCCTTGCCAGGACACTCCTTCCGTGAAATTAACCTACAGCGCAGAGGTAACTATTACTGAAATTATTAGCTGAATTAATTGTTCTGTATGAGTATTTTGATAGGGACTACATTAAATCTTTAATTGCTTTGGGTAGTATGGATGTTTTAGCAATATTAATTCTTTCAATCCATGAACACAGATTATGTTTCCAAAATGAACCAAATAAGTCAATAATGTTAAGCAGAGATAATAATGTTTTTTTAGCTAGCAATAATTTACTTATTAAATTCTGCCTGAAATATGTTAGAAAAATGGATCTCATTTTGAACTTCTGTTCCAAAGGCAGTTTCAAACATAAATGTAAAAAAGAGAAATGAATATCTTTCTGATTTTAAAAAGAATTCAGAAGCTTTCCTGGTAGATCAGTGGTGAAGAATCCACCTGCCAGTACAGGGTTCGATCCCTGCTCCGGGAAGATCCCACATGCTGCAGAGTGCCTAGGCCCGTGTGCCACAACTATTGAGCCTGTCTCTAGAGCCGGGAGCCGCAACTAGACCAATGCTTTGCAGCAAGAGAAGCCAGGGCAGTAAAAAGCCTGCACACTGCAACGAACAGTAACCCCTGCTTGCTGAAACTAGAAAAAAAAACCTATGCAGCAACCAAGACCAAGTATAGCCAAAAATAAATAAATAACACATACAGAAAAAGAACTCTAGACCTAAAATCAAGAATTTGGGAGCAACTCTTTTTAAGTTTGAAAAAATTTGTAGGATTAAATGCTCTATAAATGCGTTTTGTGTGTATCGCTTCAGTCGTGTCCTACTCTTTGCACCCCCATGGACCATAGCCCACCAGGCTTCTCTGTCTGTGGATTTAGCAGGGAAGAATACTGGAATGGGTTGCCATTTCCTCCTCCAGGGGGTTTTCCCGACCCAGGGATCAAACCCATATCCCTTCTGTCTCCTGCATTGCTGGTGAATTCTTTACCACTAGCACCACCTGGGAACTAGCCATGTAAATATCTATCTAGGTATCCTATTGGGTGTATATTACAGACTTATTTGTATGCATTTCCAACTTATTCTTGTTGTAAGTACTGCTAACCCTTTTATGAAAAGGTGGACTGTAATTAATAAATACTATCCCAGAGGCTAGACTTATTCAGACCAGGCAAATGGAACTGAGGACCATGTAGTATTTATGGAAACTTCTTGATTCCCACATTGTCCCACCACCAAACCACCCTGAGCATAACGCTGCAGAAACTACAGTTGGAAGCCAAGAATCCCAGGATCTGGGATCTTCACCACTGAATAACTGCATGACCTTGGGCAAGTCTTGTGACCTCACCACCTCAGCTTTCTCATCTGGATGACGTATCACTGCCTAAATGAAGGGAGGAAGTGGAACCACAGTAGTCTCTAGGTTTTTAGCTCCAGGATCTGTGGCTCCAGTAGCGCTGGTTCTGGAGCTCCTGATTCAATGCTTGCCACAGTAACAGCTTTGAGGGCTGGGCCAGGGTTCGATCCCTAGGTCGGGAAGATCCCCTGAAGAAGGGAATGGTAACCCACTTCAGCTTTCTTGCCTGGAGAATCCTGTGGACAGAGAAGGCTGGTGGGCTACAGTTCACAGGGTCACAAAGAGTCAGACACAACTGAGCGACTACCATACTACGTGCAGACAGAACAAGAAAGTCCAGAATTGTTGGAATGGATGCTTGCTAAGTCACTAATACTCAGGGGATGGTCCTTTATTCTGGCATTCATTAGAAGTAACACTTTCAGAATCATGGAGCTGGAGTACACACGTCAATGACCGTAGGTTTGCTCCATAAAGATCTTGTCCATACAAGGTTCCAGAGAAAATTATTTCACCTTTCTCAGCAATAAGCTTAAGTTCCTCACACTCAAGACCCTTAAAAAGTAGAATGTGGGACTTCCCTGGTGACACAATGGATAAGAATCCATGTGGCAGTGCAGGGGACACGGGTTCGATCTCTGGTCAGGGAAGACTCTGCATGCCATGCAGCAGCTAAGCCTGTGCCGCGGCTGCTGAGCCTGCCTGCCTGGAGCCTGTGCTGCGCAACCAGGGAAGCCACTGGAATGGGAATCCTGCACCCCGCAACTAGAGAGAGCCCCCACTCGACATAACTAGAGCACGCCCGGCACAGCCAAAATAAATAAATTAAGATATTTTAAAAGTAGATTTTGTAACTCTTAAGTTAATGTTTTAAATATTAGAATTTTCAGAACTGTATTCTCTGTTCTAAAGTGAGTACAAATCCTTTTGAATCTCTCCTAAGGGTATAGAGGGGATCAGGCCTGGTGACTGCCATTTCCAGGTGTGGTCAAAAATTGTTAACATAATAAAAGTAAATGATTAAAATAAATAATGTACGTTCTTTATAAGTAACATAAATTTAGGTTATTTAGTCCTCGCAACAATTCTATGAAGTATGACCCTCGTTGATTTAGGAAATGGAGGCTCAGGAGGGTTATTTACCCAAGTCCATGCAGTTAGTAAATGGTGAAGCTGGGATTTTAATCTAGTTTCTACCAAATGCTTTCAATATGAATAGGTGGATATTTCACATTCATTTTTAAAGAAGCCAGTTTTACATATTGCTAATTCTGTTTATAAAACTGATACGAATGACTGTATTGGGTTCATAGTCTACTGGATCAAGAGTCAAGAAGGCGGAAGAGGTTATTTTACATAAAACACTTCATTTATAACTGGTAATGACTTTTCTTCTTGATTAGGTGTCTGTCCCCAAAGAGCTGGTGGCACTTATGAGTGCCATTCGTGATGGAGAAGCACCCGACCCAGAAGACCCGAGCAGGAAAATTTACAGATTCATCCAAAAAGTAAGATCTTAGGGGTCTAGATTTTGTGTTTTAGTTGGTGGTGAACTCCAAATAGCTTCTTCCCATTTGGAAAGCAAAATGGCTTTTGAAATATTTCAGAATTTAGAATGTAACTTCTGCTTTTTTTCTTTTGCTCTTTTGAAATATTTAGTTCTGCTTGCAATGTTGTATTGAAGAAAGAAGCTGCTGGGTGGGTATGGTAAGGGGTGTGCCTGATGCCATTTTTGCTCATCTCAGTCAGTAGCAGATTTCTTGTTTCTAAGTTACTTTGACCTGCCCTGGTACCGAATTGTGGGTATGTATTGGCGTAGTGTTCACAGATGGAAGAGCTATTTTAGACCAAAAAACAGTTACAGTCCTTTAAGTTACAATTCCTAGGTAGCTGGTAGTTTGACTTCTTTCTTTGACTTTTAATGAATTGTGTGTGTTGTCTCTGTGTGTGTATACATTAATGCTTTTTAAAATCATCCTCCTTGGCAGAACTTGTAATTGAATCACAGTGGACAATTTTGTCCCCACACCAGCTTCTGGGATTCTAAAACCTTTAGCATCCTTTCATTGCTGGATTATTTTGTGTCTCTCAAATATGCCAGGAGTGATTTCAAAACAGCAATTTAAAACGAAATTCTTTAATTCAAGAAGAAAGGACAAAACAAAGAGGAAAGCACAGTTGCCTTCTTCTATGTTAATTTTTGTGAAATGCTTAAGATGTACCTTGTAATACTGTGCAGTCATATTTTTCACTTTTCAGAAGCTTTCCTTCCTAATAGGATAAAAGGGAAATAGATGTTTTGAAAGTTTTTATATTGCAATTTTGAACTGCTTAGACCCCTCAAAAATGGAAACCATTTGAGAAGTACCAAAAGAAAGTAATCTACATTAATGTTTGGAGATTTGAAAGGAAACTTTCTTTTGAATATGAGTTGTCTTATTCTGTTAACATTCTTAATCACGAATTCAAGCATGTGCTGTGTGTCTTGTTTGCCTCTTCAGGTTCCAATCCCCTGCTACCTGATTGCTTTGGTTGTGGGAGCTTTAGAAAGCAGGTGAGCTTTTGAACAAATTTTGAAGTATACACAAAGATCAAACCTTAGGTGTCTTAATCCTCTGTCAGCATTTATTGTTAGATCACTTTTGTGTTTCTCAAAAATATTTCTAGAGCTGACAGCTCTAGAAATATTCAAATCTAATCATGAAATGTGAATCACAATTTTAAATTAAAAGATCTTTACCAGTCACCCCTTGGACTTTCCAAGTATTAGAAAATGAGCATACTCTTACTGTTAATCTGGTGTCTAAAACAAGTTTAAACAAGTCAATCCTCATAACCTTCGTTTTTTCATCTTTCAAATTATGACCTACCCCTTCCTACTACATTGGATGATTATGTGCAATAAATGAGATAAACTGTTTTAAAGCTCTTGGAAGCCTATGAATATTACAGAAATATAAGATATTTTATTAAAGTTTTACCAGCAGCTGCTGCTGCTGCTAAGTCGCTGCACTTGCGTCCAACTCTGTGCAACCCCATAGATGGCAGCCCACCAGGCTCCCCCGTCCCTGGGATTCTCCAGGTAAGAACACTGGAGTGGGTTGCCATTTCCTTCTCCAATGCATGGAAGTGAAAAGTGAAAGTGAAGTCGCTCAGTCGTCTCCGACTCTCCGCTACCCCATGGACTGCAGCCTACTAGGCTCCTCCGCCCATGGGATTTTCCAGGCAAGAGTACTGGAATGGGGTGCCATTGCCTTCTCTGTACCAGCAGCTAGAGTGCCCTTTTCTTAATTTCTTGTTTGTTCTTATTTCTAAACAACTGAAAACTAAGAATGGCTATATAGTAATCACATTCTTTAAATTGCCAGAAATGTGGACGTGGTGGACATGTCAGGCAAACATAGCTTCTGGTCCAGCTCTCGAAGTTAACTGTGAACATCCCTGGGTAGCTCACTTTTCAGGTTGAGCATCTGTGAGCATCAGGATAAATACTCACCAAGACATACCCACATCTCACTTCAGAGGATGCTGAAGGTTTTGGTGTTTTATCTTCGTCACCTAAAACCTAGAAATAATCATGTACATCAAAGGATTTTTGTGAGGATTGATAAACCCAACATAGGTAAAGCTCCTGACGTATAGGAGGCACTCGCTAAATAATAATTATCATCATTGTCATAGCACTTGCCCATTAGCAGGTCTTATTACGTACCAGCTCCAATGCATCAGACTTCCCTTGTGGCTCAGCTGGTAAAGAATCTGCCTGCAATGCAGGAGAGCTGGGTTCAATCCCTGGGCTGGGAAGATCCCCTGGAGAAGGGAAAGGCTACCACCTCCAGTGTTCTGACCTGGAGAATTCCATGGACTGTATTGTCCATGGGATCACAGAGTCAGACACGACTCAGCGACTTTCATTTTCACATCATCCTCTTGAATCCTCACAACTCTGTGAAATGAATACAATTACTCTTTCTCGTTTTACCAATTAAAAAAACTCAATGAGTTTAAATAACTGGCTCAGAGTAGCATAGCTAGAAAATATCAGAGCTGGGACCCATCCTAGGCCATCTGATGTTGGAGCCCCTGTAGCTTAGAACTCTGCTGTCTGGAGGAGCAGCCACTAACCACATGAGGCTTGATGTGCTGAAAGTGTAAACCACACACTGGATTTCTAAAGACTTAACATGAAAAAACAGAATGCAAAATATTTTAATGATAATCTTTTATGCTGATTACATGTCGAATGATAATATTTTTGATATATTGGGCTAAACAAAATATAGTATTAAAATCGATTTCACCCTCTTCCTTTTGCCCTTTTTTTAAAAAAAAACCTGGCTACTAGACAATTTAAAATTACACATGTGGCTCACATTTGCAGCTCTCATTAATTTATATTATGTAGCCCTGGTTACCATTTCTACTCACAGTGGTCTACAGACCAATAGCTTTGGCATCTCCTGGGAGTTAGTTAGAAATGCAAGGACTTCCCTGGTGGTCCAGTGGCTAAGACTCCATTTTCCCAATGCAGGGGGCTTGGGTTCAATCCTTGGTTGAGGAACTAGATCCCACATGTTGCAACTGTGGCCTAGCACAGCCAAATAAATAAATATTTTTAAAAAGGAGAAAGAAATACAAGTCCTACTAATAGATGGAGAAATATACCATGTTCATGGATTGGAAGACTCAATATAGTGAAAATGAGTATACTACCCAAAGCAATCTACAGATTCAATGCAATCCCTATCAAGCTACCAGTGGTATTTTTCACAGAACTAGAACAAATAATTTCAAGATTTGTATGGAAATACAAAAAACCTCGAATAGCCAAAGCAACCTTGAGAAAGAAGAATGGAACTGGAGGAATCAACTTGCCTGACTTCAGGCTCTACTACAAAGCCACAGTCATTAAGACAGTNTTAATTTTAATTAGATCCCATTTGTTTATTTTTGCTTTTATTTCCAGTATTCTGGGAGATGGATCATAGAGGATCCTACTGTGATTTATGTTGGAGAGTGTTTTGCCTATGTTCTCCTCTAGGAGTTTTATAGCCAAAGCAATCTTGAGAAAGAAGAATGGAACTGGAGGAATCAACTTGCCTGACTTCAGGCTCTACTACAAAGCCACAGTCATTAAGACAGTATGGTACTGGCACAAAGACAGAAATATAGATCAATGGAACAAAATAGAAAGCCGAGAGATAAATCCACACACCTATGGACATCTTATCTTCGACAAAGGAGGCAAGAATATACAATGGAGTAAAGACAATCTCTGTAATAAGTGGTGCTGGGAAAACTGGTCAACCACTTGTAAAAAAAAATGAAACTAGATCACTTTCTAACACCACACACAAAAATAAACTCAAAATGGATTAAAGATATAAATGTAAGACCAGAAACTGATACTCTATTATATTTTATATTATAATATGTCTCAGTTTGAATATATGTATTAAAGCTTCTTTGGTACTTGAAGTATATTTTTAAATCTGCAAACAAATATTTTTCTTCCACTCAAAAAATTTTCAGAAAGTAGTCTTTACAAAAATTGTTTTCTTTTATACTTTATATTCTCTCTCTCTCTCTCTCTCTCTCTCTCTTTTTAGACTATTTCATAGAATATTAAATCTCTCCATATTACATCCAAATATTTACTGCTTTTATAATTTTGTCTTTCTGTGCAATGCTACAAATTTAACATTGCACAGAATGCTTCCTTAGTTTTATGTGTAATTTGTCGATTTTCTCTACTGAAATAAATCCAGCCTAAAATTCTGGTTAATTTTTTGTTATGTATTTTATTACATGTTAAAAATTTTTCCAAATATTAAAAATTTGCCTTCTATTAACTCTTTACATACTTCAAGTATACACACATACATAGACACACATATATATTTAATTTTTGTGTGTTAAGTATTAAACTCATTTGCTGTAATCTGGCTATTTTCCCACAGACTACAGCTCACCAGGCTTCACTGTCCTTCATTATATCCTGGACTTTGCTCAAATTCATGTATCTTGAGTCTGTGATGCTATCTAACCATCTCATCCTCTGTTGCTCCCTTTTCTTTTGCCTTCAATCTTGCCCAGCACAGGGCCTTTTCCAGTGACTTGACTTTTTGCATCAGGTGGCCAAAGTATTGGAGCTTGAGCTTCAGCATTCATTCTTCCAATGAATATTCAGCACTGATTCTCTTTAGGATTGAATGGTTTGATCTCCTTGCAGTCCAAGGGAATCTCAAGAACAAAGCATCACAATTCGAAAGTGTAAGTTCTTCAGTGCTCAGCCTTCTTGATGGTCCAACTGTCACATCCACGCCTGACTACTGCAAAAATTGGACTATTTGGACCTTTGTCAGCAAATTGATATCTCTGCTTTTAAATATGCTGTCTAAGTTTGTCATAGCTTTCCTTCCAAGGAGCAAGTATCTTTGATTTCACGGCTGCAGTCACTATCTGAGGTGATTTTGGAGCCCAAGAAAGAAAACCTGTCACTATTTCCACTTTTTCCTTTCTATTTGCTATAAAGGCATGGGGCCAGATGCCATGATCTTAGTTTTTTGAATGTTGAGTTTTAGGCCAGCTTTTTCACTGTCCTCTTTCACCATCATCATGAGGATCTTTAGTTCCTCTTCATTTTCTGCCAGTAAAGGAGTGGTATCATCTGTATGTCTGAGGTTGTTGATATTTCTTCCAACAATCTTGTTTTCAGCTTGTGATTCATTCAGCCTAGTATTTCGCATGATGTAGTTTGCATATAAATTAAATAAACAAGGTAACAACATACAACCCTGTTGTTTTATTTTCTCAATTCTGAACCAGTCTGTTCTACTTCTGGCTCTAACTGTTGCTTCTTGATCTACATACAGTTCAGTTCAGTTCATTTCAGTCGATAATTTGTGTCTGACTCTTTGCGATCCCATGAACAGCAGCACGCCACTCATCCCTGTCCATCACCAAGACCAGAAACTAATGTCCATTGAGTTGATGATGCCATTCAATCATCTCATCCTCTGTTGTCCCCTTTCCCTCTTACCCTCAATCTTTCCCAGCATCAGGGTATTTTCAAATGAGTTACCTCTTCACATCAGGTGGCCAAAGTATTGGAGTTTCAACTTCAACATCATTCCTTCCAGTGAACACACAGGACTGATCTCCTTTAGAATGAACAGGTTGGATCTCCTTAAGTACAGGGGACTCTCAAGAGTCTTCTCCAACACCACAGTTCAAAAGCATCAATTCTTCGGTGCTCGACATTCTTCACAGTCCAACTATCACATCCATACATGACTACTGGAAAAACCATAGCCTTGACGAGATGGACCTTAGTTGGCAAAGTATGTCTCTGCTTTTTAATATGCTGTCTAAGACGGTCATAACTTTCACCATCTGCAGTGATTTTGGAGCTCAAGAAAATAAAATCAGCCACTGTATCCACTGTTTCCCCATTTGCTATGAAGTGATGGGACAGGATGACATGATCTTAGTTTTCTGAATGTTGACCTTTAAGCAAACTTTTTCACTCTCCTCTTTCACTTTCATGAAGAGGCTCTTTAGTTCTTCACTTTCTGCCATAAGGGTGGTGTCATTTCCATTTCTGAGATTTGATATTTCTCCTGGCAATCTTTATTGTAGCTTGTGCTTCATCCATCGCAGTGTTTCTCATGATGTACTCCGCATATGTTAAATAAGCAAGGTGGCAATATACAGCCTTGATGTACTCCTTTTCCTATTTGGAACCAGTCTGTTTTTCCATGTCCAGTTCTAACTGTTGCTTCCTGACCTGCATACAGGTTTCTCAAGAGGCAGGTTAGCCAGTCTGGGATTCCCATCTCTTGAAGAATTTTCCACAGTTTATTGTGATCCTCACAGTCAAAGGATTTGGCATTGTCACTAAAGCAGAAACAGATATTTTTCTGGAACTCTCTTGCTTTTTTGATGACCCAGCAGATGCTGGCAGTTTGATATCTGGTTCCTCTGCCTTTTCAAGAACCAGCTTGAATATCTGGAAGTTCATGGTTCATGTATTGCTGAAGCCTGGCTTGGAGTATTTTGAGCATTACTTTACTAGCATGTGAGATGAGTGCAAATGTGTGGTAGTTTGAGCATTCTTTGGCATTGCCTTTCTTTGGGATTGGAATGAAAGCTGATCTTTTCCAGTCCTATGGCCACTGCTGAGTTTTCCAAATGTGCTGGCATATTGAGTGCAGCACTTTCATGGCATCATCTTTTAGGATTTGAAACAGCTCAACTGGAATGCCATCACCTCCACTAGTTCTGTTCATAGTGATTCCAGGATGTCTGGCTCTAGGTGAGGGATCACACCATCATGATTGTCTAGCTCATGAAGATTTTTGTATAATTCTTCTGTTTATTCTTAAGATATTATATTCTTCTTAATATCTTCTGCTTTTGTTAGGTCTATACCATTTCTGTCTTTATTGTGCCCATCTTTGCATGAAATGTTCCCTCCATATCTCTAATTTTCTTGAAGAGATCTCTAGTCTTTCCCATTCTATTGTTTTGCTTTGATCACTGAAGAAGGCATTCTTATCTCTCCTTGCTTTTTTTTGGAGCTCTGTATTCAAATGCATATATCTTTCCTTTTCCCCTTTGCTTTTTGCTTCCCTTCTTCTCACAGCTATCTGTAAGGCCTCTTCAGACAGCCATTTTGCTTTTTTACATTTCTTTTTCTTGGGGATGGTCTTGATCCCTGTTTCCTGTACAATGTCATGAACTTCCATCCATATTTCATCAGGCACTCTGTCTATCAGATCTATTCCCTTGAATCCATTTTTCACTTCCACTGTGTAATCGTTTGGGATTTGATTTAGGTCATACCTGAATGGTCTAGTGGTTTTCCCTACTTTCTTCAATTTAAGTCTGAANTTGGAGTGTGCAGTCAAGGGGACCTTATGAAGCATTACTATGAACAAAGCTAGTGGAGGTGATAGAATTACAGCTGAGCTATTTAAAATCTTAAAAGAGCAGCACTCAAGATGCTGGAAAATTTAGAAAACTCAGCAGCAGTCATAAGACTGGAAAAGATCAGTTTTCATTTCAATTCCAAAGAAGACAAATGCCAAAGAATGTTCAAACTGTCACACGATTGTACTCATTTCACAAGCTAACAAAGTTTATGCTTAAAATCCTTCTAGCGTGGCTTCAGCAGTATATGAACTGAGAACTTTTAGATTTACAACTGGGTTTAGAAAAGGTAAAGGAAAGAAATCAAATTGCCAATATTTGTTGAATCATGTCCATTGAGTCAGTGATGCCATCCAACCATCTCCTCCTCTGTCATCCCCTTCTCCTCCTGCCTTCAATCTTTCCCAGCATCAGGTCTTTTCTAATGAGTCTAGTTCTTTGCATCAGGTGGCCAAAGTATTGGAACTTCAGCTTCAGCATCAGTCCTTCAAATGAATATTCAGGACTGATTTCCTTTAGGCTTGATTGGTTTGATCTTCTTGCAGTTCAAAGGACTCTCAAGAGTCTTCTNGTCTTTTCTAATGAGTCTAGTTCTTTGCATCAGGTGGCCAAAGTATTGGAACTTCAGCTTCAGCATCAGTCCTTCAAATGAATATTCAGGACTGATTTCCTTTAGGCTTGATTGGTTTGATCTTCTTGCAGTTCAAAGGACTCTCAAGAGTCTTCTTCAACATCACAGTTCAAAAGCATCAATTTTTTGGCCTTCAGCCTTCTTTACATAGAGCACATCATGTGAAATACTAGGCTGGATGAATCACAAGCTGGAATCAACATTGCCAGGAGAAATATCAACAACCTCAGATATGCAAATGGTACCACTCTAATGGCAGAAAGTGAAGAGGAACAAAAGAGCCTTTTGATGAAGGTGAAAGAGGAGAGTGAAAATGTTTGCTTAAAACAACATTCAAAAAACTAAATTCATGGCATCTGGTCCCATCGCTTTATGTCAAACAGATGGGGAAAAAGTAGAAGCAGTGACAACTTTCATTTATTTTCTTGGGCTCCCAAATTACTGTGGACAGTGACTCTGTCCATGAAATTATTATTATTTTTTATTTTTTTTATTTTTACTTTATTTTGCTTTACAATACTGTATTGGTTTTGCCATACATTGACATGAATCAGCCACGGGTGTACATGAGTTCCTAATTCTGAACCCCGCCNTTTTTTTTAATTGAAGGATAATTTATTTACAGAATTTTGTTGTTTACTGTCAAATGTCAACATGTATCAGCCATATACTATGCTGTTAATTGCCTTAGATTTAAGAACATTTTATGGCTTGATCTCTTCATATATTTATGAAATTTTTTTAATGGAGTGATGTATCTATTTAATATTTTAAGAATAATGTTGAATTTCCATTTTTTAAACTCTACAATACTTTATGTTTGGCTAAATTGTGTTTTTTTGCTGAACTGAATAATTCCTTGAATATCTCAGCTAATGTTAAAAAAAATTGAAAATGTGGGGAAAAAATGAAATAAATTGAACAACATGGAATTGAAAAAAGTAGAATGCTTACATAATGAATTATTTTAGATTAAGATAATCACTTCCACTATTTCCTTTAGGTTATAGCACATGAAATATCTCATAGTTGGACAGGAAATCTAGTGACCAACAAAACTTGGGATCACTTTTGGTAAGTTTTATTATTATTCCTTCTTTATTGGTTCTTATTTTTTATTTCTTTCCCTGCCTTCCACCTCTGGATTTTGTATATCTTTGTTATCATCTCTTTACAGGGTTGTGTTTATTTTTAAATTCTGTAATATTTGGCACAGTGTCAATAGAATAGAGGTTTTCAGCTGATGCTATTTAGTTCGTGGTGTGGTCACATTTTAACACAGGGACACATAAAACCTGAGCCACGGCTTTACTTCCCACACTGCCATCTTCGGGGCTGGGCTTCCCATTTCTCTGAACTGAATGCAAGGAAGCCACGCAGAGCAGTCTGCTTAGAGTGGAGTATTACACTTTACAGTTGGTTTGCTCTGTAGAAACACCAAAAAGAAAAGATCTTGTTGATCACATGCCTTTTTTCCTCAGCCATGCCAGTGTTTTTATTCTTCAATTTTTTTCAGGTTAAATGAAGGACATACCGTATACTTGGAACGCCACATTTGTGGACGACTGTTTGGTGAAAAGTTTAGACATTTCCACGCTCTGGGCGGATGGGGAGAACTCCAGAATTCGGTAAATGAGTCATACTTCTAAAAGCATCCATCCCAGGTTGTGTAAGTGAAACTCAAAGATTCAGTTTGTAAGGCAGCTTTACCTTACACTGTACTAAATGGCAATAAGAAAGCCATTTTTACCAGTGTGGGAAAGCAAGCAGATGCTGGTATTATGTTCTCTTGTTACATGTTAATCCTTATCCTGTGTATGGTTGTGTTCATGACTAGTCGGAGCTTACTGGGGCTTTGCAATGAATATATTCAATGACTTTGAATTTTATTTGGTGTATTTATGTCATTTTTAAATGCTCTCTCCTGAGAGCTGAACTTGCTAACCAGGCACTGAAACATTGTTCTAGTCTAGGCAAGAAATAGTACAGAATCTTACACTAGAAGCCATTCCTTTAAGTGACTTCCAGAAATGTGTGCTAACCACTCTCTAAATTCTCCTAAAATTTAGATTCCCCTAAAGTTACGACACTAAATAACCCTTCCTTGCTGGCTTGTCTGCAAGGTGGTAACCAGACTTCATACTTGAACTTTTCTCTGTGTCCCACAGATAAAGACTTTTGGGGAGACCCATCCTTTCACCAAACTCGTGGTTGACCTGACGAACGTAGACCCTGACGTGGCGTATTCTTCAGTTCCCTATGAGAAGGGCTTTGCTTTACTCTTTTACCTTGAACAGCTTCTTGGAGGACCAGGCAAGTAGTTGGCATTTTCTGATTTTTTTTCAAGAGTAATAAAGTTTTTAACTATTGTTTTTGCTCTATCTTATCCTTCCAGTTCATTCTTTATGTAGCTGCTGAAGAAATCTATATCATTTTCTGACATTAGCTCTCTATTTGAAACCTTAAATAGCCCCTGCATTCTGAATTGTACTGCTTTACTTCAAGGGAAAAAAAACCTCTTCAATATTTTAAAAATTAGGAAAATAGCTTGTGCTCATTGAAAACACTTAATGTCATATAGAAGGTTATAGGGGTGACAAGTGAGAGTCCCTCAGTTTAGTGTCTATGGCTCCAGATCTTTTTCTCAGTGTAAATGAACAGACAAGTACATATACTTATTTTAAATACAGAAAATGGATCATACTATATATTTGTTCTATATTTTTTTAACATTTGTTTTTTAATTCAACAATGGTTCACATATATCCTTCCATAACATAATTTACAAATCTATCTTATGCTTTTTAATACCAATTGTATGGAGTTTATGTAACCTTCCCCATTGATGAGCATTTAAAAGTACTCTCTTTTGGAAAAGAATATGAAAAAGAATATATGTATACATACACACATATGTATAATTGAATCACTTTGCTGTATACCTAAAACTAACACAACATTGTAAATCAATGATACCTCAATTAAAAGTATAAAAACTTATTTGGTTAGATAAATAACTGTACTCTCTTTTGGACTTTGACTTAATAGACTTTGAAAGCCCGTCCTCATCTGGATCCATCCTGCCTGTCCTATTTTATTTTCCTCCTCTCTAGTCATACTTGGATCATTGCTTTTAGAATTTATGTTGTATATTCCTTTTCTGTGTCTTACGTCATCCTATTATTTCTAATTAGGATTTCTCTTCTCCCTTCCACCAAATTACATATTTTCCTCAAGGTATAGCTTAAATTCTACCTCTACTTTTGAACATTTTGACTTTATTCTATCCTTGTAGCCCTCTCTGCTTTTCCTTTTCTCTGAATGTTCTCTCTGGTTTGGTACAATGGGCCCCCAAAATATGTAAACTAATTACTTATCTATTAATTGACTTTTTCTTTTTTTTTTCTTCTTTTTAAAAAAACCTTAGAGGTTTTCCTAGGATTCTTAAAGGCTTATGTTGAGAAATTTTCCTACAAGAGCATAACTACTGATAACTGGAAGGATTTCTTGTATTCCCACTTTAAAGATAAGGTTGGATTTTTAAGACTTTTCTTATTTTGCATGGCTAATCTGTCTTTATTTAATAGCTATTTGTTAGGCCGATTTGAATTACCTGATAGTGGTACTGGCCCAGAATTTAAGACTCAATCTTTCATTGAATGTTTTCCTATTTAAAGTGTGGTCTCAACAGAATGAACTAATGTGTAGAGTTTTCCTATATCAGAGCAACCTGCAATAATATGTTCAGAGATTTGTGTGTGTACTTGATTTTCTTATTTATTTAAAAGAATATTGCTGATTAATATACATTTATTTCAGAGAGACTTAAAAATTATCTTGCACAGCAGTGTAGACAGAATTATATGTTTGAGGACCTAAAAATCTGTTTTAGATTTTTTTTTTTTTTTCAATAGAAAAGATTGTTCTGTAGCAAACTGCATGTGCCTTCTCTTCTCAGGTTGATATTCTCAATCAAGTGGATTGGAACACCTGGCTGTACTCTCCTGGACTGCCCCCTGTAAAACCCAAGTAAGTGCTTAACATTCTATTGCTTTCCTTCTTATTCTCTGAAATCCTAGAGCTCTTCAAAGTATCTGAGAGAGTTTTATGCCTTCCTTAAACTATTACTAGTTTGTAATAAGAATTGAGTTCTTAGGTGTTAGAAGCTTAACCCTGGGGTCAAAAAAGTAATTTCTGTGATATTATCAATATAAATTAGTTCAAGTCATTGTGGGTAATTACTGAGAGGACTTCTCTGGTGTCTCAGTGGTAAAGAACCTGCCTGCCAATGCAGGAGATGCGGGCTTGATCCCAGGGTTGGGAAGATTCCCCTGGAGAAGGAAATGGCAACCCACTCCAGCACTGCCTGGGAAACCCCTTGGACAGAGGAGCCTGTCAGGCTACAGTCTGTGGCGTCGCAAGAGTCAGACAGGACACAGCACTAAACAACAACAAGTTATTTCGTGCCTCCTTTCTGCACAAAGATGGTGAGACACACAGAAAAGAGTCAGATATTACCCTTTTCCTGAAAACCTTTGCAGTAAGAAAAATAACACAAAAGCCTTATGTTCATTATTACAACCGTGTCATAAGTTACCATCCCCGCTTCCAGAGGAGGTTATATTAGGCTTAGCTAGAGTAAAGTGTCTTGCCAAAGGTTGCACAGCAGGTAATAAGAGTTGAGATTTAAACCTGGGTTGCCATCAACCCATTATACTGCCTTTTAAACAAAGTACCCTCCTTAAAGCAGGGGCCTGAATCCTGGTCTTCCAAGAGTCCTGTTCAGAGATGTTGACTATTCCATGTTGCAGCCAGGAACTTGCTGTTCCCTCTACCTGAGTACTCTTTACAGTTAATTCCAGTCTCGACTCAAGAACCACTTTCTCCTGGGAGCACTCCTTGATCTCTGACTAAGTCAAGTCTCCCATTTTGGGTTTCTCAGTGCTGTGGACCACTTCTTCACAGTTGTTGCCACGACTGTAATCTTAAATTTATTTGTGTACGTCTTTCTCCTTCACTCCACTGAAGCACCAGGAGAACAGGACTCATATCTGGTTCACTCGTTACTTTTCTTAGGACCTTTCCCTAAGAAAGGGTTGCTTCGCCTGCCTGGGCTAATCCTTATTTAATTTTTTTCGTTACATTGAGAAGGAAGTTTCAGGCACCAAGAAACAGACCAGCTGAAGGTTGGTTTGTTTTGTTGGTGTGTGTGTTTTTTTTTTTTTTAACTTTCCTGCTATTTCTTATGAAATCAGTGCTAAGTCATGTTCTAATTGAAGGTAATTTACATCCTGAGCAGTCAAGGACCTCTGGTCCCACTTTGGGCTCGAGGGCCGTCAAAAGGGCCTGTCCGCTGCTCACAGCCTGACTATGTCATGAAAATAAACTGGCAGCTAATTCAGAAAAGATCACTGCTGGGAACTCTCTGGTGGCACAGTGGTTAGGACTTCACGCTCTCATTGCTAAGGGCCCAGGTTCAATCCCTCTTCAGGAAATTAAAATCCCACAAGCCATGGGTCCACAAAACAAAATGCAAACAAAAAGAAGGTCACTGCTTTGACCCTTTTATTATCTTGCCCCATGGCACAAACTCTGAAAGCAAGTTCAGTGGTCACTTCTAATCAAAACTTACCTCATTTAGGCCCTGCAAGACAGGTACCCCTCTGTGTTCTAACAGAAACATTTCACATCAAGCAAGCATGACTTACAGCCAAAGAGAGATGTTTTACAAGAATTTCACACACATTACATGGTCTCTTCCATTGCTGCAAAATGCATGATTTGTTTTCCAAGCTGAGAACGCATAAACCTTAACATAAGTTGCTTTGCTTAATGGTCAAGGTTCGTTAATTCTGCTTTCTTCTGAAAAGAGAGGAACAAAATCACAAGATTTCAGAGTCTCCCAAGGGTGTCACCATTATTTCCCCATCATCTAGCACAGTGCCTAGCACATAGCAGTTACTGGCAGATCTGGTGGATGATTAGATGGTTGGAACCATGGGAGGTAAAATCCACGACAGCAAGGACCTTGTGGTGTTTGCCATGTTGTCCTGTGTACCCTCAACTGCTCCTGCCATCAGAAAACACTGCATTTGCTCAGCCCAGCCCCTTCAGCACATACTACTGAAGCACGTGACAGTCTCTGCTACGATGTTTGGCATTCTCTCCAACGCACAGTCCAGTGTTGGGGCTTCCCTGGTGGTCCAGTGGTTAAGAATCCGCCCTGCAGTGCAAGGGACAGCGGTTGGATCCCACAGGCCTTGGGGCAAGTAAGCCAGTGCGCCACAACTACTGAACCCAGGCTCTAGAGCTTGTGCTCCGAAACAAGAGCAGCCACTACACGGAGAAGCCGGCACACCACAGTGAGAGGACCACACACAGCAATGGAAACTAGCCCCTGCTTGCTACAGTGAGAGGACCACACACAGCAATGGAAAGTAGCCCCAGCTTGCTACAGTGAGAGGAAGCCCTCGTGGAGCAACAGAGACCCAGCACAGACAATAATAATAAATAAAAAACAAAATAATCCAGTGCTTCATTAATTTGGTATCCACTTGGATTTCTATGTTCTTAGAGGATATCAGTCATATTTAAATCAGGTAGGAGATTTCCTATTGCCATCACTCTGGGGTTATTTTCAAAAGAACTCTGAGATTTAAGTATGTTCTATAATTTCAGAATGGCATTGATGCAAAAGCATGTGGCTTTGGGTAAAATATAAACTCTAATAATTTTTCATTGTTGCAGTTATGATATGACCCTGACAAATGCTTGCATTTCCTTGAGTCAAAGATGGATCACTGTGAGTAGTAATGTATGGTTTTTGCCTCCGTTTTGAATTGTACAAATATGTCTCTACTCAATGAAGTGGGGGAGTGGTGCTTTACTTATGAACTCATGAGCTGGGAAAGGCTATTCATTCAGTCTGGTTTGTCCAAAATAATATATACCAGCCCCCAATGTGTAAAGTTAAATTTGAGGGGAAAACAAATGGATGTTGATGGTATTGGTTTTGATTTTTCTTGATCTTAAAAGGGAAAGGGGAATAGAGGCCTCTTAGGGGAGAGGAAATGATTTTTAGGAATGATGAATATAGGGGCCCTTAGAAGAAGAGATAGGGAGGCATAGTTTCCCCCAAAATTTGGGAATGGAGCGTAAGAGTGGAGTAGAAAGCTCCAGGTATTAGGAGAACCAAGGGAAAGCCAGCAAAAGGAAAAGAAACCAAATTAGGAGTAGGGCAAATCAGGAAAACACAACAAGAAACCATGACAAAGATACTCTGGTTTTAAATAAAATATGAACATAAGAAAATATAAAATTCAACAGTTTCCTGTCAGAGCAGAGGCTGACTGTATACATATGTACCTCCTCTGTCCATACTTCGCCCTCTCCATCTCATTCTTCTCTCTACCCACCTGGCCCTGCCATGTAATCATGGCCGGGAATTTTGGTTTTATCTTTTCCCTGCTCTTTATGTTTTTACCACTAATGTGTATATCCTCAATAGTTTAAATGTGCATGTTTTTAAGCAAAGAATGAGATCTGTAACTTCTAATATTGAGATCAGTTTCTAAAAAGGGAAGAAGTTCTGATATTAAGGGCATTTTGAAGGGGAGGAAGCTGCAAAATAATGTTTCTATACAAAGATGTTATATGCATACATTAAATTTTCTGGAGAGATATACAAGGAACTATTAATATAGGTTTCTGAGGAGTGGGACTTAGAGACAGGGAGCAAAAGCAGAGGAATTTTTCATTTGGTCCTATTTGATTTTTTTTTTCAAACCTTTGCATATATTTCTTTTAAAAGAAACCCTAGTTTAAAATAATTTGAAAGTATTTTAAAAGATTCTAAAAATACCCATTTTGATAAGCTTTATTAATATTCCTTAACCATGTCCTCAAAGATAAATCACAGTGAATCCTAAATTGAAAAGTACAGAAGCGCTTTTTTTTCCTTAGACAATTTCCAAGATTTAAGCAGGGGAAAATAGAATTATGTGGAGATGAAGGGAAAGATCTGTTTGTGGTCTTATGTGTTCCTTGGTGTGGTATTTTAAAGAATATGCAAAATGATTTTTTACCCACATTTTTGAATTGGCCTGTAAATTACCTGCCATGTATTTTGCAGTGTTTCTTTACTTTGGAAATCTATATAATCTATATAATACAAATGGCAGAGGATGTCAAAAGTTTCCTCCACTCTTAACAGTCTAATTTTTCTTAAGTAATATAGATCTAGGAATCGTATCAGCTCTTTAACTTATACTGATGCCATCTCAGAATGATTTAAAATAGCTAACGCTTAATTTTTTAATAATCTTATGTATTTCTCTTTCTTAACTTTTATGTCAGATAAACCAATACATTTTGTGGAGTTGTACATGAATGTAAATAATCAGGCAACATTTATTTCAGGCCAAAGAGGATGATTTAAATTCATTCAGCTCAGCAGATCTAAAAGACTTCTCTTCCCATCAAGTGAATGAATTTTTAGCACAGATGCTCCATAGTGTAAGTACTAGTGTAAGTACTAAAATATTAGAAATTAAAATGGGCATAAAGGCACATTGGAAAAGTATTAATGTGGAAACTAAGAAAAAAAATGATTTGTTAAAATTCATTTGTTTACTTAAAAATATTTGTTGATTGAATGCCTGCTATGTTTAATACAGTGCTGAATATAAAAGTATATAAGAAAGAAATATCCTGTGTCCTCAAAAAGTTTATAAGCTACTAGGAAAGGTCACACATGCAAAATTTAGCATTAAAAGGAGGAATTTTAGGTGTCATTTGTGAAAAAAAGGAAGAAGGATTCCCTTCTAACTGGGGTAATCAGGAAGGATTTGAGGGCACTGGGGATTGATCTGAGCCGAACAGAGTCAGCAGGGAGGTAGAAATTCAAGTCGGAAGGAGCAGAACATGACAGAGTGTGGCTGGTGTTGCAGGAGGAGGAAGCTGTGGGTTTGGGAAAGAGGTTAATGGAGAGAACACAAGAAAGATTGCTGGGACCTGATGTGACAAGTCTTGAATGCCAAGCTAGGAATGTTAGATGTGAGTCTAGATAGGAGCAAAGGATTTCACATTTTTAATGATGAGTCATCTGATCCAATGGTGATTATGATGACTATTCCTCTGATGCTGGGGAGGCTGGATGGAACGAGGAATGCTGGCAGTGAAGTTACTTGGGAGACCCGAAGGAGCCCAGGACAGGAGGGAGGGAGCTGGTGGGAAGGGAAAGAACAGGAGAAGGAGATCACAGGATGGAAGGGGGTTTGGGGACTCACTGGATTAGGGGTTAACAGGAAGAAGTCCAGGCAGATTTGAAGGTTTCAAAGCCAGGGGATTGAATGAATATGCACAGCTGAGAGGAGATGCTGTAAGTTGAGTGGGACACAGTGAGGTCTTATTATAAGACAGGTCCTTAGACCTAGGGATGGAGACTTTTGAACAGAATTTCCTGTGGAATCATACAAGATGAAAAGCACTTTAGAGCAACAGGTGCTTTAGAGCACTGTTTAGTGCATGAATTCATCACACACTTCTGTAGCCCCTCCTGGCCTGTCTCCTGGAACTGCGAAAAGAGAAATGATGGGATGGCTGGGGAGCAGGCGCCTCAAACACTGGGAGAGGAAGGGTACTGAGGACGAGACCCTAACCAGCTGGCCAGCCTGGCGTGACTTGGAGCTGAGCTGAATTGAAATGATTCAGGAAGGGTCTTGCAGTCAGTGAGAGCAGAGATGGTTAATGAGAGGGAGTGAAGTTCTGTAAGATAAAGTCATGGCTGGAGCAGAGAGTTACTAACTACCTCATGGTTCCTCAGCCTGCATCACGCAGGCACCATGGACTCTCTGCTTGACCAAATGAACTCTTCTTTCTCTCCTTCACCCAAACCTGTTCTCCCTTTAGGGCGGGTTAACCTGGGCACAGGGGCTTCCCAGATGGCACAGTGGTAAAGAATCCGCCTGCCAGTGCAAGAGATGGAAGAGATGTGGGTTCAATCCCTGGGTTGGGAAGATCCCCTGGAGGAGGGAAGGGCAACCCTTCCAGTATTCTTGCCTGGAAAGTTCCACAGACAGAGGAGCCTAGTGGGCTATAGTCTGTGAGGTTGCAAAGAGTCAGACACGAGTGAGCACACTGTCACACACACGACTTGGGCACAAGAGTTGATGAACCCCCTGAAACTGTACACATAAGTTTGTGTTTATATATGTACTTTCCCCTTAAGGAAAGGGTGCGTATTAGTCATCAGATTCTGAAAAGGGCCTGTAAGATAAAAATTTAAAAACTGCTATTTTGTAGGAATATAGATGATTTAAAAGGGATTTCAGAGGAAACATACAAAGATAACACTGGGGGAACTCAGTGAGGAAGAAAATTAACTGTCATTGAATCTGGAGAATAGAATAAATTTAAGACATGTAAAGTATAAGGAAGAACTTGAAAGATTCTGGAAAGGGTCTGAAAGTTACTCTTCATATACATCCAAAAGTCTCCAGAGAGCACTTCTCATCTACTTCTCTGTGTCTCTTGCAAATTAAATTAGCCCCTGGCTCGCAGTGCTGCCCTGCTGGCTCAGATGGTAAAGGATCCGCCTGCAGGAGACCTGGGTGAGGAAGGCCCCCTGGAGAAGGAGGTGGCTAACCACTCCAGTGTTCTTGCCTGGAGAAGTCTGTGGAGCCTGGTGGGCTACAGTCCGTGGGGTCGCAAAGAGTTGGACACGACTGAGTGACTAACACTTGGCCTCCTAGCAGGACATCCGTATTCAGAATAAGTTGGCCCAAAATTTATCTTAGTGTGCATTTGTTTACTTTTATCTAACTTATTGCTATATTATACACTTGAGGATTTTAATCTGGCTAAGAATTTCTCTCCCACTCCTTTCTTCCAAGGAATCCTGTTGAAATGATACATTATACTTCTTTATTTTGCTCTAGGCACCTCTTCCATTGGGGCACATAAAGCGAATGCAAGAGGTGTACAACTTCAATGCCATTAACAATTCTGAAATACGATTCAGGTACATCATTTTAACTTGTCTCTGTGGAAGAAAGTGGAAAATTAGTTTAACAGGTAGAGAAAGGGGAAGCAGCATATGAGACATACATGAGTCTCAAGAAATCCTTGTTAAATTTACTGCATCTGAATACAGAATTATAGTGGTCTTTAAGGAATAGTTGCAGTGTCTGTAATATGATCATATTAATTTTTGTTAGAATTTTCTGTAAGCTTTTCTTGCCTTTAAAAAAATTAGAATTAAGGATCCAGTGGTAAATCAGCACTCTTCCACAACTAACCAAACGGGCTCTGAAATGGGAACATTCAGAAATCTTTGATTCTCTCCATCTTTCTTAATTTAAATTTGGTAGTATAAGCCTGAATCAAAGTTTAATTCCTTCATAAATTGCACATGTTAGACCCATGAGCACCTACATAATCCAAATTCTAAAACATGATATTTTTCAAGAACACACTCTTCTTCCTTCTCTTCTCCAATTATTGAATGATATATATAAGGATTTGAGATTCTCACAAGAAGGACATAATATAAAGTGGTGTACAGTGCAGCTATAATGGGATTATTTATCATTACAAAAGTTTTCAGATATGCCTGTCATATCCTGTTTCCGCCTCATTTCTCACCCCATACCCCCTAAAATCCTCATTTTAGATGGTTACGACTCTGCATTCAATCGAAATGGGAGGAAGCAATTCCTTTGGCTCTAAAAATGGCAACTGAACAAGGAAGGATGAAGTTTACACGGCCCTTATTCAAGTAAGAACCAGGTCTTACTGTGCTTTGACCTTACATTAAGAATGGGAAAGAAAAAAAAAAAAAAAGAATGGGAAAGAAAAATCTTAAACAGATATTTTTGTTGTTGCTATAATACTTTGTAAAGTGCAATCTAAAACTAATATTTTTAAATTTGTTAAAGATTATAGATGTAATTTTGGGAAAGGAGTTAACACTTCTAAATGTTTTAAATTTGAGATGATTTTGTTAGCTTTTTAAGAAGATTATCTGTTATGAGCCAGCCGAATAGGATTAGATGCTGCTGAAAAGGAAATAAATTGAAGACAATCTTATATACACAGGAAGATCTTTAAAATCAAGTAGAAGATCCTTGGTAAGTAGGGAAGCACAAGAAAAAAGTGTCTGAAGTTAAATGCAAGAAAGATCAAGCAGGTAAAGCCAAACCTGTTTAATTTAAATGTTGCAATTTAGAAGAATAGGTTGCTTGATATTTAATAAAGGAATGCTTGGTAAAATTGAAAAAAGTTGTTATCTTGGCCACAAGATACAATTTAAAAATACCTCAGTGAAATTATTTTGACTATGAATTTGACAGAAATTCTGAAAAAAATATAACCTGACATATCTATTAATTTGTTTGCTTTGAAAGCATAATAAAATTTGCCAAAACAAGTCAACAAGTCATTATCTCTCTCTCTTTTTTTTTTTTTAAACGCAGGGACCTTGCTGCCTTTGACAAATCGCATGATCAAGCCATCCGTACCTACCAGGAGCACAAGGCATCCATGCACCCTGTGACTGCCATGCTTGTGGGGAAAGACTTAAAAGTGGACTAAGGACCTGCCCACTGGTGATGTCAGCTATTTCTCTTTTTAAAATTAAATTCATAAAAAATACAACACTTCAGCTCACATTATAATTTAAAATGTCTTTTTAGTTTTGGCTTTTTATTGTTTTGTCAGTTTTTTTTTTTTTTTTTTTT